>QNTS01001295.1:6984-36371 GCA_003317085.1 Hucho hucho | reverse complement strand
CCCCTTCACGTCTCATTCCCCTCTGTTCTACTACCTCACCACCCCTTCACGTCACATTCCCCTCTGTTCTACTACCTCACCACCCCTTCACGTCTCATTCCCCTCTGTTCTACTACCTCACCACCCCCTTCACGTCACATTCCCCTCTGTTCTACTTAGATTTAGATTTTATTAGGATCCCCATTAGCCAACGCCAATGGCAACAGCTAGTCTTACTGGGGTCTGACGCATAGCGGAAAATACATTAAAAACAAAATACTTTACAATTGACATACATTTAAAACATTACCATGTAGTGTGCGTGTGTGCGTCTATCACTTACACATACATGTCAGTACATACACACAACAAGTAGGTCACATGGGGGAGAGGTGTTGTGCCATGAGGTGTTGCTTTATTTGTTTTTTAATACCAGGTTTGCTGGTCACTTGCGCCATATAAGATGGAAGGGAGTTCCATGCACTCATGGCTCTGTATTATACTGTATGTTTCCTTGAATTTGTTCTGGACCTGGGGACTGTTAAAAGACCCCTGGTGGCATGTTTGGTGGGGTAAGTGTGTGTGTCAGTGCTATGTGTAAGTTGACTATGCAAACAATTTGGAATTTCCTACACATTCAATGTTCTTATAAAAACAAGAAGTGATGCAGTCAGTCTTTCCTCAACTCTTAGCTAAGAGAGACTGGCATGCATAGTATTTATATCAGCCCTCTGATTACAATGATGAGCATGACATGCCGCTCTGTTCTGGGTCAGCTGCAGCTTAACTAGGTCTTTCTTTGCAGCACTTGACCATGTGATGACAATAATCAAGATAAGATAAAACTAGAGCCTGCAGGACTTGCTTTGTGGAGTGTGGTGTCAAAAAAGCAGAGCATCTCTTTATTACAGACAGACCTCTCCCCATCTTTACAACCATTGAATTTATATGTTTTGACCATGACAGTTTACAATCTAAGGTAATACCAAGTAATTTAGTCTCCTCAACCTGTTCAACAGCCGCACCGTTCATTACCAGATTCAGCTGAGGTCTAGAACTTAGGGAATGATTTCTACAAAATACATTGCTCTTAGTTTTAGAGATGTTCAGGGACCAGTTTTTTACTGTCCACTAGGGCTTACCCCATTTAGTCGACTGGTCGATTGTTTGGTAGATAGGCTGTTGGTCGACCGCGATTTCTTTAGTCGAGCAGTCACAATTTTCTTATTTTTTTCATGGTGCACAAGACACCTGTCTGATTCTCAGTGGAGTAATCCAGTGCGGAGGCCATGAGGATGGTACAGTCCATCACACTAAGACATGTGATACTGAAACTGTATATGGCTATATTATGTAAAAAATTATGGTGCAAATCTAATACATCTAATATTATTTTAGAACAAATGCGATTTCTCCCACGTTGGATACAGTCGCTGTCCGCAGTTCTGAAACTTAATCTTCAGTGCGTCATAGAATTGGCGCCTTTCCCTATGTTGCTATGTGCATAATAGCAAAGTTAACCAGCATATTGGGATTGAAAACAATGTGGCGGAGGCAGCAGCAGCAGAGACGAGGTAACAGCCCTTGCCTTAGCCTAATTGTCTAAGAAAATTAGGAGAGGAGAGAGGAAACCCCATCTTAATTAGGTCTATAATCAATAGCTTAACTGTTAAATGTGCCTGGCTTTAGAAATCATCCATACAGTGGGGCAAAAAAGTATTTAGTCAGCCACCAATTGTGCAAGTTCTCTCACTTAAAAAGATGAGAGAGGCCTGTAATTTTCATCATAGGTACACTTCAACTATGACAGACAAAATGAGGAAAAGAAATCCAGAAAATCACATTGTAGGATTTTTAATGAATTTATTTGCAAATTAGGGTGGAAAATAAGTATTTGGTCACATACAAACAAGCATGATTTCTGGCTCTCACAGACCTGTAACTTCTTCTTTAAGAGGCTCCTCTGTCCTCCACTCGTTACCTGTATTAATGGCACCTGTTTGAACTTGTTATCAGTATAAAAGACACCTGTCCACAACCTCAAACAGTCACACTCCAAACTCCACTATGGCCAAGACCAAAGAGCTGTCAAAGGACACCAGAAACAAAACTGTAGACCTGCACCAGGTTGGGAAGACTGAATCTGCAATAGGTAAGCAGCTTGGTTTGAAGAAATCAACTGTGGGAGCAATTATTAGGAAATGGAAGACATACAAGACCACTGATAATCTTCCTCGATCTGGGGCTCCACGCAAGATCTCACCCCGTGGGGTCAAAATGATCACAAGAACGGTGAGCAAAAATCCCAGAACCACACGGGGGGACCTAGTGAATGACCTGCAGAGAGCTGGGACCAAAGTAACAAAGCCTACCATCAGTAACACACTACGCCGCCAGGGACTCAAATCCTGCAGTGCCAGACGTGTCCCCCTGCTTAAGCCAGTACATGTTCAGGCCCGTCTGAAGTTTGCTAGAGAGCATTTGGATGATCCAGATGAGGATTGGGAGAATGTCATATGGTCAGATGAAACCAAAATAGAACTTTTTGGTAAAAACTCAACTCGTCGTGTTTGGAGGACAAAGAATGCTGAGTTGCATCCAAAGAACACCATACCTACTGTGAAGCATGGGGGTGGAAACATCATGCTTTGGGGCTGTTTTTCTGCAAAGGGACCAGGACGACTGATCCGTGTAAAGGAAAGAATGAATGGGGCCATGTATCGTGAGATTTTGAGTGAAAACCNACATGTACTGGCTTAAGTTTGCTAGAGAGCATGTGGATGATCCAGATGAGGATTGGGAGAATGTCATATGGTCAGATGAACTTTTTGGTAAAAACTCAACTCGTCGTGTTTGGAGGACAAAGAATGCTGAGTTGCATCCAAAGAACACCATACCTACTGTGAAGCATGGGGGTGGAAACATCATGCTTTGGGGCTGTTTTTCTGCAAAGGGACCAGGACGACTGATCCGTGTAAAGGAAAGAATGAATGGGGCCATGTATCGTGAGATTTTAAGTGAAAACCTCCTTCCATCAGCAAGGGCATTGAAGATGAAACGTGGCTGGGTCTTTCAGCATGACAATGATCCCAAACACACCGCCCGGGCAACGAAGGAGTGGCTTCGTAAGAAGCATTTCAAGGTCCTGGAGTGGCCTAGCCAGTCTCCAGATCTCAACCCCATAGAAAATCTTTGGAGGGAGTTGAAAGTCCGTGTTGCCCAGCGACAGCCCCAAAACATCACTGCTCTAGAGGAGATCTGCATGGAGGAATGGGCCAAAATACCAGCAACAGTGTGTGAAAACCTTGTGAAGACTTACAGAAAACGTTTGACCTCTGTCATTGCCAACAAAGGGTATATAACAAAGTATTGAGATAAACTTTTGTTATTGACCAAATACTTATTTTCCACCATAATTTGCAAATAAATAAATTAAAAATCCTACAATGTGATTTTCTGGATTTCTTTTTCTCATTTCGTCTGTCATAGTTGAAGTGTACCTATGATGAAAATTACAGGCCTCTCTCATCTTTTTAAGTTGGAGAACTTGCACAATTGGTGGCTGACTAAATACTTTTTTGCCCCACTGTATATACTGTATCTACAGATAAAGACAGATCTTGCTTCTGTTGCCTGTTTGAGTATTTGTTTAATTAATAGCCTGCTGATTCCGTGAGCACCAAGCCTCATGCAACGGCAAAATGTGGGATAAAGCAATTTCACAGATTCGGCTGTTTTTAATATTTGCTATGCTGTAATAAAGCCTTAAAAAAATTGTTACAACAGACTGGTATTACTTATAATGTATTTAGTGTTGTTTACACTGTTCCAAACAGGCAGAACAATAATATTGTAATCTAACAGCACCTGTTTGGCACACATAATATTCACACAGCGCTTGCTCCTTACCCTCCTTTATCTGGAGCTCCAGGAGTTTCCACAACTAAGTCAAATGTCTTCCACAGATCTGACATCCCCTTCCCCTCCTGAGCAGCCAGTAAACATTAGACCGTTTCGAGTTTCTTTTTCACGTCCTCCGCAACCATTTTTCTGTCGCGTATTATTGTGTTTGGAGTTTGTTATAACCAATTTATTGATGTGATTCTGATATGATATAGGTCAGGCCCCATTATGTTTCACGTAAAAGAGAGTAAGAGTTGAGGGAATAAACAAATTAGTGATTTTGGTAAAATAACTTTTGTCAGAAACTAAATGGCTGTAATGATGTCCAGCTTCAGCACGGACAGCACAATAAACACTTGCTGTGCTGTTATTTTTTTAACACTGTGTGACCATCTGGCTCTTTCTTGAGTCATTTGTGTGTCTTTTATTTAATCAAACAGTGTGCTTAAAGCATCAGACAAGCTCAGTGAATACGTAGTTGATTTTATTCAAACAGATAGGGTGTGTTTGTCTATATATGGAAAAATAAGTTTAAACATTTTGACCAATCGATTGGTTGAAAGAACAGGACGACTCTCAGTCTACCAAGATGTTTTGTTAGTTGGAGACAACCCTACTGGCCACCCATTCTAAAACTAACAACTCTTTGTTTAGAGTTGCAGTGACTTCACTAGCTGTGTTTGCTGACGCGTATAGTGTTGAATCATCAGCATACATGGACACACAGGCTTTGTTTAATGCCAGTGGCAGGTCATTGGTAAAAATAGAAAAGAGTAGAGGGCCAAGAGAGCTGCCCTGCAGTACACCACACTTTACATGTTTAACATTAGAGAAGCTTCCATTAAAGAAACCCCTATGTGTTCTATTGAATAAATATCTCTGAATCCAAAATTTGGCAGAGGTTGAAAACCCATAACACATACTTTTTTCAACAACAGGTTATGGTCAATAATATCAAAGGCTGCGCTGAAATCTAACAGTACAGCTCGAACAACCTTCTTATATGTTCAACCAATCATCGGTCATTTGTGTCAGTTCAGTACATGTTGAGTGCTCTTCTCTAAAAGCATACTGAAAGTCATGCTGGAAGTCTACTCTACCCTGTTACCAGCACCTGGCCAGCTGTGTTGTTCAGAGACAGTCAGAGGTCTAGGTTTTAAACAGGTTTTAAATAAATCTGTTTTTGGAATGCAATAATGGGGGTTTGTTCCCTGTTGGTTCTACCACCTGTTCCTGTGATGTTATGTCACTGGATCATATTGCTATTGATCCCAGGACTTCCTGAGAAATTGTTATCATTCTGGGT
Organism: Hucho hucho; assembly: GCA_003317085.1. NCBI lineage: Eukaryota > Metazoa > Chordata > Actinopteri > Salmoniformes > Salmonidae > Hucho > Hucho hucho. The sequence goes on along the minus strand of QNTS01001295.1, from coordinate 31,183 downwards.
AAATCAAATGAAAGTGAATGTCATGTCTGTTGCTTCAGCCGTAACACACACACACACACACACATGATCTCACACGCACACAGACACACACACACACACACACACACAGGAATGATGATGATATGACTTATGTGGAAGAAAGAGACAGTAATCCAAATCCTCTTTATGTAAGTGTGTGCAGCATGATGCATGACGACACAGCGCTTCCTGTTGGGATGAGACACTTGCTATTGTAGGTACACTATATATACAGAAATATGTGGACACCCCTTCAAATTTGTGAATCCGGCTATTTCAGGCACACGTGTTGCTGGCAGGTGTATAAAATTGAGCACACAGCCATTCAATCATAGACAAACATTGGCAGTAGAATGGCCTTACTGAAGAGCTAAGTGACTTTCATCGTGGCACCGTCATAGGATGCCACATTTCCAACAAGTCACTTCGTCAAATTTCTGCCCTGCTAGAGCTGCCCCGGTTAACTGTAAGTGCTGTTATTGTGAAGTGGAAATGTCTAGGAGCAACAACTGCTCAGCTGCAAAGTGGTAGGCCACACAACCTCACAGAATGGGACAGCCGAGTGCTGAAGGGCGCGTAGCGTGTATAAATCCTCTGTCCTTGCAACACTCAATACCGAGTTCCAAACTGCCTCTGGAAGCAACGTCAGCACAATAACTGTTTGTCGGGAGCTTCATGAAATGGGTTTCCATGGCCGAGCAGCCACACATAGGCCTAAAATCACCATGCGCAATGCCAATGCTAGAGTGGTGTAAAGCTCGCCACCATTGGACTCTGGAGCAGTGGAAACGCGTTCTCTGGAGTGATGAATCACGCTTCACCATCTGGCAGTCCGACCGACAAATCTGGGTTTGGCGGATGCCAGGACAACACTACCTGCCCCAATGAATAGTGCCAACTGTAAAGTTTGGTGGAGGAGGAATAATGGTCTGGGGCTGTTTTTCATATTTCGGGCTAGGCCCCTTAGTTCCAGTGAAGGGAAATCTTAACGCTACAGCATACAATGACATTCTAGACGATTCTGTGCTTCCTACTTTATGGGAACAGTTTGGGGAAGGCCCTTTCCTGTTTCAGCATGACAATGCCCCCGTGCACAAAGCAAGATCCATACAGAAATGGTTTGTCGAGATCGGTGTGGAAGAACTTTACTGGCCCGCACAGAGCCCTGACCTCAACCCCATCGAACACCTTTGGGAGGAATTGGAACGCCGACTGCAAGCCAGTACTAATCGCCCAACATCAGTGCCCAACCTCACTAATGCTCTTGTGGCTGAATGGAAGCATGTCCCCGCAGAAATTATCCAACATCTAGTGGAAAGCCTTCACAGAAGAGTTGAGGCTGTTAAAGCCGCAAAGGGGGGACAAACTCCATATTAATGCCCATCATAGTGTATGTAGACTGACTGACTGACTGACTGACTGACTGAAAGACAGACTGTGTGTGCATGCACGTTTTAGTGCGCAGAGAGAGAGAGAGAGAGAGAGAGAGTGTGTGTGTGTGTGTTGGCTGCAGTATCCATCTCATCTGTGCCATTTTTAGTAGACATAATAGGCACATCAGTGATGCTATTGTTCTATTTTTGTCTCCCCCCGTCATTAACTGTAAAGCCTGGGAGATCTAGAGAGTTAGACTAATGCATGCCGGTAGGTTTGAGTGCCTCATCTACGGTATCAGCAGTACTCTCACTCTCACTATTGGGCTCTACATGGTAGCTATGTACTGATGTACTGTTTCTCATTGAGTGTGTATGGGACATTAGTTGAGCTGGTTGCTATTGTATGATCAGGATAACCCTAAAAACCTCCATCCATAATAATATTAGGTTTATATCAGAACATTTCATTTCAGATAGTGTATTTCTACATGTTCAGTAGCAGTGTTACAAATGCTTTGGCTTACAGCCAGTGAAAGTAATGTTAGGCTGTGATTGTGAATGGGTTTTTTTGGCAAACATGACTCAGTGGTAGAATCCCTTGAGGCCTTGAGGTGTCTGTGTGAGTCTGTTTAAAAAGAGATGATTGTGCCTCCCGAGTGGCGCAGTGGTCTAAAGCACTGCATCGCAGTGCTAGCCGTGCCACTAGAGATTCTGGGTTTTGAGTCCAGGCTCTGTCGCAGTGCACGCTGACACGGTAGCCAGGTGTACGGTGTTTCCTCCGACACATTGGTGCGGCTGGCTTCCGGGTTAAGTGGGCAGTGTGTCAAGAAGCAGTGCGGCTTGGCAGGGTCGTGTTTCGGAGGGCGCATGGCTCTCTACCTCCGCCTCTCCCGAGTCCGTACGGGATTTGCAGCGATGAGACAAGACTGTAACTACCAATTGTATACCACGAAATTGGGGAGAAAAAGGGCAACAAAACAAATTTATCATAATAAATAAAAATACAACCCCCCCCCAAAAGAAACGGATGATTGTTTCTGGAAAACCTCTCCCACTGCTCTGCCTGGCACTGCTGCAGCCCTAGCTCTATCCATCTACCCACTGGTTTTAGGTCTCCACAGAAAGCTTTATTAGTGCATATCTGTGTAGTGTATAATCTGTCACTGTGTTAGACTATTAGCTCCCTCTATGTCAGTTGTCTATGTGTGGTGTCTAGGTACCATACGGTACTAACCTTCGTTCCTTAATGTACATGTTTTGTTCTGCGTGGAGTTCAACTCTGTGTGGCCCTCTAGCTGGTACTAATAGATGTCCTTCTTCTTCTTCTTCTTCTTCTTCTTCTTCTTCTTCTTCTTCTTCTTCTTCTTCTTCTTCTTCTTCTTCTTCTTCTTCTTCTTCTTCTTCTTCTTCTTCTTCTTCTTCTTCTTCTTCTTCTTCTTCTCTCCTCTGCTCTACAACTGCTTCTTCTTCTCTCCTTCTTTCATGCCTTCTAGTTATTGGCTCCTCTTCTCTTTTGTCTCTTATGTTTTGTTTAGTGCTTCTCTAGTCTCTTCCTAACTGCTTATATAGTAGTAGATATCTATTCTCTCTTGTTCTCTACTGACTCACTGCTCCCTCTGCTGTCTAAATGCGTGTACTGCATGCCTTTAAAACACCAAGGCGTGACACTGGCTGACCTAACGGAGAAGAAGAAAGGGAAGTTTGGCTGGTTCAGCCAGTCCACAGAGACACAGGGTAAATTGGGCTGTGTGTGTGTCTGTGTGTGTGTGTGTTTTGCCCTCCCTCCTTTGCTTGCTTGTGCTTTGCTACTAGTTTGATGTGTGCTTGTCCAATTGTTGTGTTCAATCATCTCTACTACTACTCTTCATTTCACTCAATCAGCCTCTTCATTAGATCTGTGTCCTCATTTTGTCCTGATTCTTTGGTAAAGTAGGACAAGCAGTGAGTGGGTGGATTTGTGAATCAAACATCAGTATTTTGAGACACAACCAGCAGGTTTAAGGCTTCTAAAGGTTACGAGAGGTCATGTGCATGTTGTACTGTAACCTAGAATTGTCTGGAACTGGACCATAAGTGAGTAAGGGATATATTATCTGAAAATGTGAACACATTGATATGTTGACTATGGAAAGGGTATGCTAATTTGTAAACAATCAAAATAGATAGATTGCCTTGTAGACATGCATTGTGGGGTCATTTTGAGTCATTCATTGCCATTTCTTTTATTTAGCTCATTTTTATAAGCCTTGTTTTTTTTCTCCATTTCTGTGCACTGTGATTTGGATTTTTCCCAGAGATTTTTTGTGGAGTATTTTTGACCTTGTACTTACTTATTCATAAGGTTTGTACAGCATCTGCACAGATCCACTACTAGTATAATGTTTCTAACCCCATCAGAAACCACACTATTGTTATCCCATTCACAAACTAAACAGCATGGATGATCTGTGCAGGCGCTGCAATCAGCCCTCTGTATTCTGACTGTCAATGATGGTCCTCAAAGAGCCCTATACTGAATGATGAGGATATGAAATCATGCCATCGTTACTAGATTTAAACTACCCAAAACACTCAACCATAAGTAGGATTGGGTTGGTTATTTTCTAAATGTAATCCATTACAGTTACTAGATACCTGTCCAAAATTGTAATCAGTAATGTAATCTGATAACTTTCGGTTACTTTTGGATTACTTTCCCCTTAAAAGGCATAAGAGAGAGACAAAAAGGATCCATCAAACGCATTTGACGTGTCATCATAGTGGTCTCTGACTCTTGACTTTTCTTCAATGCTGAATTGAATGTCATTGAGAAAACAGAAAGGTGTCATAATGTATTTTTTCGCAAACAGCCTTCTGAATTTAAAAGTAATCCAAGAAGTAATCATCTAGTTTTTCAAAAGTATTTGTAATCTAATTACAATATTTTTGCTGGTAACGTAACCGATTACAGTTATAGTCTTTTTAAAATCAGATTACATGTACATGTAATCAGTTACTCCCCAAACCTGATCATAAGGGTTCTTTATGTTGGAAAGTCAGAGCCATAGTTTGACTGGATCTCACCTTACTTCCTGTGTTTGTGTGATGTCACAGCAAGCAAGCCCGCCAGCGAGACAGAGTCTGTGAACACTGACAACCCCAACGGAGAGGACGATAAGGCGAACTGCTGTGGACCACTCTGGTGAGTCTGTCTGTCTCTGTCTGTCTGTTAAGGTTCAAGGTTTCTTTCTACCTGAATAGACAATTGGCTTAAAAAGCTACTGTAATACGTCATTCATGCAAATGGTTATTAACAATAACGATTCTTCATTTCTTCAGTCAAAAAATGATAAAATCAAAGTACAGGTCAGTCCTCTGTCAGTACTATGTGTCATTAGTTTTTTTGCATGGCCATGATGCACATTGTGGAAATTCATTATCAATCGCTTGTGTTTTTCCCCCACACACACTCTGTCCCTCCTGATCAGTCACTGCCCTCCTGCTCATGTCCTCTTCATCATCACCACATGTTCATCATCCTCACCATGTCTGCCTTTTGTTTAGTCTGTGACCCTGACGTTGTTTGAGATCTTCTGTCTAACAAGCATGATTTCCTTACAGTTCACAATTAACCTGTGCATTAAATCCTGTGATGATCAACCAGTATGTAACACAACTTCCTGATTCGAGTCAGATTGTGACATAATTTCCTCTCTCTTGAAGTCGACGATGGCGTCGCTGGAATCGGTTCTGCCGCAGGAAGTGTCGTGTTGCCGTGAAGTCGGTGTCTTTCTATTGGCTGGTGATCATCCTGGTGTTTCTCAACACGCTCACCATCTCCTCAGAGCACTACAACCAGCCTGACTGGCTCACGGAAGTACAGGGTGGGTAGAGGGTCAAAATGGTATTTTCCAATCACATAGTCTGAGCATATTGTGTACTTTAGAGTGTCCTTCTCAGAAACCAAAAGCATACATACTATGTTCTCCTTCAATCTTACAATCTACAATGTCAGTGTACTACAGTAGTGTCCTTGATAATCAGACAATACCTATGACATACCCAGATACTGTATCTGCTGCATACAGTAACCCTTCCTACCAGATCCCCATAGCAGTGATCTTTACAACTGGAAAATGTTGTACTGTAATGTCTACATGCTGATGTCCGCTGCTCTCCAGATGTGGCCAACAAGGTTCTGCTGGCTCTGTTTACGTGTGAGATGCTGGTGAAGATGTATAGTCTGGGCCTGCAGGCCTACTTCGTGTCTCTGTTCAACCGCTTCGACTGCTTCGTGGTGTGTGGCGGCATCGTGGAGACCATCCTGGTGGAGCTGGCCATCATGTCTCCCCTGGGCATCTCTGTGTTCCGTTGTGTCCGCCTGCTACGCATCTTCAAGGTCACACGGTGAGACTGGGAGACTTCAGAAGGGGCAGGACATAGACAGACGTGGCAGAGGTGTAATTTTGGCAAAATGTTTACCTCTGTTATACGTTCACGTCACATCTCTTTCTTTGCTCACCGGTTTGATGTATCATATACTGTTGGAAGAATGTTTATCAGTCTCTCTGTATGTGTGCTTGCATGCTTGCATATGGGTTGTTTGTGCATTCATCTTGACCTTCTCTTTCTCTCTCTGCCCTGTAGCCACTGGGCATCTCTCAGTAACCTGGTGGCATCGCTGCTCAACTCCATGAAGTCCATCGCCTCCCTCCTGCTCCTGCTCTTCCTCTTCATCATCATCTTCTCTCTGTTGGGCATGCAGCTCTTCGGAGGCAAGTTCAACTTTGACGAGACGATAACCAAGAGGAGCACCTTCGACAACTTCCCCCAGGCACTACTCACAGTGTTTCAGGTAGGACGACTCTACCTGTTCCTGGCTTCTCTCACAAGGATTATTGACATATTGAAAATGTGATGACGTTATAATGGCGTTGTAATAATGTTGTGATATGACGTTGTGATAACATTGTGATAACTTGTAATAATGTAATAATAATATTGTAATAATGTCGTGTTGTTACACTGTGTTGTGTGACTCAGATCCTGACAGGCGAGGATTGGAACGCTGTGATGTATGACGGCATCATGGCGTACGGTGGACCCTTCTCCTCAGGCATGGTTGTCTGCATCTACTTCATCATCCTCTTTGTCTGTGGAAACTGTATCCTGTTTCTAAAACATGTAGAACACATGGCTTCAGCTGCCCCTAGTCATATAGCATTTAGATCAGTATTATCCACTGGTTCAAGAGAGATGCAATATGTGCAGGCTTTTGTTTCATCCCAGCACTAACACATTTGACTCAGCTAGTCATGAGTAGCTTTTGATGAGTAGTTTCTTTGTGTGTTGAATCAAATATGTTAGTTCTGAGCTGGAACAATAGCTGGTACACATTGCCCACACGACCAGGAGTGAAAAACAGTGCATTACACTCAAACGTTAGGTCAATGTTGTATCTCTGTTGCCCTTAAGTCCAGTTTGTAATCAGACATCCTGCTGAACGTCTTCTTGGCCATTGCCGTTGACAACCTGGCAGACGCAGAGAGCCTGAACACAGCCCAGAAAGAGGAAGAGGAGGAGAAGGAGAGGAAAAAGAGTGCCAGGTAATGTCAGCACTGTCTTACTGAAAGAGAGGATGGTCTGTGTTTTTCTGTTGTTCCTCCTGACCTGTCGGGGATGTTGTCTTGTGTTTGGAAACTTTTTTTTCAGAGATGACACTGACAAGATGGAAGAACTGAAACCTGAGTGCCAGGATGGGGATCTCAAGGTAATCGGAGTAGCTTTTAGATTGGGATTTTAGAAAGTCAGAGAAGAGCAATCCATAACCACACAGAGGCGCCATTCGATTTTGGAATGGTGGCCCACTTAGAATGATACAGTGAGTTAAAACCATATGGCATTCATAACAGTACTGATACACTGCTGATATGTCATTTGTGTCTTGATGAATGTAGGTTCCACTGGAGGAGGAAGAGGAGAAGGAGCCGTATCCCACTCCAGACACTCCAGGTAACCTAATCTGTTCTGAGATCAGTGTCCTAGCTTTGTTGCCATAGCTTCCATGGTCTGGCACTGCCTTTTCTCTGATCCTGGTTTTCCCCAGTTGGTGATGATGACAATGATGATGATAATCTGCCAGAGGTTCCGGTTGGGCCACGCCCTCAAAGGCTGTCAGACCTCAGCATCAAGGAGAAGACTCCGCCCATCCCTGAGGGCAGTGCTTTCTTCATCTTCAGCAACACTAACCCGTAAGTACAGTGGCTTGCGAAAGTATTCACCCCCCTTGGCGCTTTTCCTATTTTGTTGCCTTACGACCTGGAATTAAAATAGATTTTTGGGGGGTTTGTATCATTTGATTTACACAACATGCCTACCACTTTGAAGATGCAATTTTTTTTAATGGTGAAACTAACAAGAAATAAGACAAAAAAACTGAAAACTTGAGCGTGCATAACTATTCACCCCTCCAAAGTCAATACTTTGTAGATCCAGCTTTTGCAGCAGTTACAGCTGCAAGTCTTTTGGGATATGCCTCTATAAGCTTGGCACATCTAGCCACTGGGATTTTTTCCCATTCTTCAAGGCAAAACTGCTCCAGCTCCTTCAAGTTGGATGGGTTCGCTGGTGTACAGCAATCTTTAAGACATACCACAGATTCTCAGTTGGATTGAGGTCTGGGCTTTGACTAGGCCATTCCAATACATTTAAATGTTTCCCCTTAAACCACTCGAGTGTTGCTTTGGCAGTATGCTTAGGGTCATTGTCCTGCTGGAAGGTGAACCTTCGTCCCAGTCTCAAATCTCTGGAAGACTGAAACAGGTTTCCCTAAAGAATTTCCCTGTATTTAGCGCCATCCATCATTCCTTCAATTCTGACCAGTTTTTTCTTTAAGCAATGGCTTTTTTCTGGCCACTCTTCCGTAAAGCCCAGCTCTGTGGAGTGTACGGCTTAAAGTGGTCCTATGGACAGATACTCCAATCTCCGCTGTGGAGCTTTGCAGCTCCTTCAGGGTTATCTTTGGTCTCTTTGTTGCCTCACTGATTAATGCCCTCCTTGCCTGATCGGTGAGTTTTCTTGGCAGGTTTGTTGTGGTTCCAAATTCTTTCCATTTTTTAATAATGGATTTAATGGTGCTCCGTGGGATGTTCAAAGTTTCGGATATTTTTTTATAACCCAACCCTGATCTGTACTTCTCCACAACTTTGTCCCTGACCTGTTTGGAGAGCTCCTTGGTCTTCATAGTGCCGCTTGCTTGGTGGTGCCCCTTGCTTAGTAGTGTTGCAGACTCTGGGGCCTTTCAGAACAGGTGTATATATAGTGAGATCATGTGACACTTAGACTGCAGACAGGTGGACTTTATTTAACTAATTATGTGACTTCTGAAGGTATTTGGTTGCACCAGATCTTATTTAGGGGCTTCATAGCAAAGGGGGTGAATACATATGCATGCACCACTTTTCAGTTTTTGAAACAAGTAATTTTTTTCATTTCACTTTACCAATTTTGACTATTTTGTGTATGTCCATTACATGAAATCCAAATAAAAATCTATTTAAATTACAGGTTGTAATGCAACAAAATAGGAAAAACGCCAAGGGGGTGAATACTTTTGCAAGGCACTGTAGGTCTTAGTACTAAACATAGGTTATAATGCACACACACACTCAAAAATAATGTGTCATTTCATGGCTTTTTTTCTCAGGGTCCGGGTGGCCTGCCACAAGCTGATCAACCACCATATCTTCACCAACCTCATCCTGGTCTTCATCATGCTGAGCTCTGTGTCTCTGGCTGCTGAGGACCCCATACGGAACTTCTCTGCACGCAACATAGTATGTATACTGCAGCAGCCGTTTCTCTTACATAAAAATAACATTTGATAGCATCAAGATATTCTTTACTTCCATGAAAGTAATTTGACTGTAATTTTACAGTAATGACACTGTCACGATAATGTCTAATAGTGGTATGAAATATCTGTGTTAAAAAGAACTAAAAACCTCAAAACTATACTTAATAGCAGTAGTTATCAATTTAGGACTGTTGATGCATTCTGAAGTTGTTGATATCATGTTATGTGTTGATGCCTTGAACTCCTGTTAAACTTTCACATTGCCTTTTGCAGATACTTGGTTATTTTGACTATGCTTTCACGGCAATCTTTACTGTTGAGATCCTATTGAAGGTAAATGCTCTCCCCCTGTGTGTGTGTGCTGTGCTCTAGTGCTTGTGTAGTAACGCTCAGACCTTCTCGTTGCTTTCCAGATCCTAGGCTATGCAGATTATGTCTTCACTAGTATATTTACCTTTGAGATCCTGTTGAAGGTAACCAGGTTTCTATGACAACCATAGTCTTGCTGCACTCCCACGTCTACTGTATGTCGCCTGTTTTTAAATGGCGCACGTTTTTTCTGCTTGTCTGTCAGTGTCAGCAACCATCACGGCACCTCTTTTAACCACAAACCAATTTGGAGCCAAAAGAGGGGGCAATGTGTTTGTTTTTTTAACATTTTTGAGTGTAGCATGGATCACTCCAGTAGTATGGATCACTCCAGTAGCATGGATCACTCCAGTAGCATGGATCACTCCAGTAACATGGATCACTGCCTTGTTAGTGTGTCCAGTTTTAACTGCACCCTGTGAAAATGAGGGTTCATAGTAGGTCACCTCTTTGTGAACCTTACCCTGGTCTGTTTGTACTTTAGCCAACAACTCCTTTGTCATTGTCAGTTTGCCTTGAGCTAAAGCACAAACAGACCTGGCAACCAGGTTAGGAGATCCTTGACATGCTTCCCAGACCCAATTCTCTTCTGCTGTTCAGCCCCCGTCTGTGTGTTCTCTTTGCTTCGTGTGAGGGCTCACATCTGCATCCATTTCTATCGATCATACGCTTGTTTTGGTGTGATTGTTTTGAGTACTTCCACAGAGTATGCATGAAACCATGACACACATGAATGACTCTGAAGCAATTAGACTATATTCTTTTGAATGCAACCTCCCCCTCTCTGGTTTGGGAGGCTTTAATACACTTCTGTACCTCTCCACTGATGCAAATCGCATGTTTTGTGTTTTAAGCCTGGGCTTAAATATCCAAATGACAGAACCAATAGATTACCTGTAGATTCATGGAAATGGGTTGAGCTTTGTTCTAATCTTTACAGGAAATGAATAGCATATCTCTGAAATAATGTTCTCTTTTTTGATGTGTTTGTTGGTTGCTGTAGAAACCAGTTTGTGTTCCATTGAAATACCCTTCATGTGTTATTGAGCAGAATGTGTAGGAGTTTGAGTAAGAGTAGAAGGAACTAGATTTGTATCAGTGTGTAGGTGTGTTTGTCTGCCCACTCTTAGAAAGAACTTCTACAGATGTAGAATATTAACTTTCGAAAAATGTATCAAACCCCACAAAAATGTCCATTAATTATAATCCACATAATAACTCACATTTCCTGTTGCTGCAGGATTATTCTCCTGCTGTAGCAAACAGGCTCAAATTAAGATCCTACATGTCTAGCTCATCTACAGTTGTAGCTGATCCTGTTGTGTGTCTGGTATGAGATGGCCCAGTGTATAGGTCAGTATATCTGATGCCGTCTCCCTGTGCTCTCCAGATGACAGCATTTGGGGCTTTCCTCCATAAAGGAGCCTTCTGCAGGAACTACTTCAACCTGCTGGACCTACTGGTGGTGGGAGTCTCTCTGGTGTCCTTTGGCATTCAGTACGTAAAAATGAATCAATTGGTCGATTGATCGATCCATCAAGCAAGAAATAAATAAATCATTCAATCAGTCAGCGATGTGGCCATAACTGTCTGTGTTTGGTGTTCAGGTCATCTGCCATCTCTGTGGTGAAGATCTTGCGTGTGTTGAGGGTGTTGCGGCCTCTGAGGGCCATCAACAGAGCCAAGGGCCTCAAGGTGAGACGGGGGGCCAGTGGGCCACAGTGTAACAACTGTTTAACAACACACCCTCAAGGGAACTGACTACTGAAGTCGCCTGTTTGTAAATCATCATGCTAAGGGTACAGGGTTCAGTAAGGTCATTCATCCCTGACCTTTTCTCTCTTGTCTCTTCTGTTTTTGACCCCTGACCCTGCAGCATGTGGTCCAGTGTGTATTTGTGGCCATCAGGACCATTGGCAACATCATGATTGTCACCACGCTGTTACAGTTCATGTTTGCCTGCATAGGAGTGCAGCTATTCAAGGTGCCTACCGCCATTACAGTGATAACACTCATAAAGTATTGTGTTTAGTCTATGCATGATGCAGTAGTTATGTGTGGTTATGTGTGTGTAATATGTGTGACAGAAGGGCAGCTGTTAAATGTTCTGTTCTCTCAGGGCAAGTTCTATCGCTGCACAGACGAGGCCAAGTCCAGCCCAGAGGAATGCAAGTAAGTTTGATTGCTCTTCATTCAAACATAAGGACTGGAGTGCTGAGACCCAGCCTATGTGTCTGTGTCTGGATTTAGATGTATAACTCCTTCTCTCTCTCTTGTAGAGGCACATACATCCTGTATAAGGATGGAGACACAGCGTTGCCTGCAGTTAGGGAGAGGATCTGGTACAACAGTGACTTCAACTTTGACAACGTCCTCATGGCCATGATGGCTCTGTTCACCGTCTCTACATTTGAAGGCTGGCCTGCGTAAGAGCCTCTCACTGATGCACGCATGCACACACACACACACTCATGCACGCGCACACACACACACACAGCAAATGCACATGTGAATATGCACACTCCCACGTATGCATATCCAGACAGACATACATTTTGATGAACCATCTCACTGATTAGTGTGCGTTTGTTTCTGTGTCTCAGTCTGCTCTACAAGGCCATCGACTCCAACAGAGAGAATATGGGTCCCATCTACAACTACCGCGTGGAGATCTCCATCTTCTTCATCATCTACATCATCATCATCGCCTTCTTCATGATGAACATCTTCGTCGGTTTTGTCATCGTCACCTTCCAGGAGCAGGGAGAGAAAGAGTACAAGAACTGTGAGCTGGACAAGAACCAGGTAACAACCTAGTTAGTGTGTGTGTGTGTGTGTGCGTGTATGTGTGTTGTGTGTATGTGAACATAAATATGTACAGTACTGTGCAAAAGTCTTAGACAGGTGTGAAAAAATGCTTTAAGTAAGAATGCTTTCAAAAATAGACATGTTAATAGATTATATTTATCAACTAACTAAATGCAAAGTGAGTGAACAGAAGATGTAACCACCCTTTGCCTTCAAAACAGCATTAATTCTTCTAGGTCCACTGGCACAAAGTCAGGGATTTTGTAGGCATATAGTCAGGTGTATGATTAAGCAACTATACCAAACAGGTGCTAATGATCATCAATTCAATATGTAGGTTGAAACACAATCATTAACTCTGACGTGGAAACAAGGCCAAGCGACTCAACTGTGCACGAAAGCACAGGAACTGGGGTGCAGAAAAATGGCAGCAAGTGCTCTGGACTGAAATATTTGTCTGTAGCAGAAGGCAGTTTTTTCGCCAAAGGGCTGGAGAGCAGTACACGAATGAGTGTCTGCAGGCAACAGTGGAGCATGGTGGAGGTTCCTTGCAAGTTTGGGGCTACATTTCTGCAAATGGAGTTGGGGATTTGGACAGAATTAATGGTATCCTCAATGCTGAGAAGTACAGGCAGATACTTATCCATCATGCAATACGTTCAGGGAGGCATCTGATTGGCCTCAAATTTATTCTGCAGCATGACAACGACCCCATACATACAGCGAAAGTCATTAGGAATTATCTTCAGCGTAAAGAAGAACAAGGAGTCCTGGAAGTGATGGTATGGCCCCCACAGAGCCCTGATCTCAACATCATCGAGTCTGTCTGGGATTACATGAAGAGAGAGAAGCACCTGAGGCTGCCTAAATCCACAGAAGAGCTGTGGTTAGTTCTCCAAGATGTGGGCCAACCTACCTGCCGAGTTCCTTCAAAAACTGTGTGCAAGTGTACCTAGAAGAATTTATGCTGTTTTGAAGGCAAAGGGTGGTCACACCAAATATGGATTTGATGTAGGTTTTTCTTTGTTTTACTCACTTTGCATTTAGTTAATTGATAAAAGTAAACTATTAACATGTCTATTTTTGAAAGCATTCTTACTTTACAAAAAAATGTCACACCTGCCTAAGACTTTTGCACAGTACTGTATGTGGGTGTATTACTGTGGGTTTTATCTCCCCTCTCCCTTCTCTAGCGTCAGTGTGTGGAGTATGCTCTGAAGGCTCGCCCACTGAGAAGGTACATCCCTAAGAACCCCTACCAGTATAAGTTCTGGTATGTGGTCAACTCCACAGGCTTTGAGTACGTCATGTTCGTCCTCATCATCCTCAACACACTGTGTCTGGCCATCCAGGTGAGTCCGTTTCCTGCCATACATCTATAGTCCTATCTCTGTCTCTCTCTATGTCTCTGTATCCGGGTCTATCTCTGTCTCTCTCTGTGTCTCTATATCTGGGTCTATCTCTCTGTCCTGCTATGCCTCTCTGTCTCTCTGTGTTTCCGCATTCTTTTTTCAGACTTGTAAACCGTATATATATTTGTTTCTGTCTATCTCCTCATCCTTCTTTCTGTTCTTCTTCCCCCTTTCTCTTTCTCCGACCCTCTCTCTCCCTCTTCTCTCTACATCTCTCTCCCACTCTCTTCATTTCCTCAGCACTATGGCCAGTCTCACCTGTTCAACTATGCCATGGACATCCTCAACATGGTCTTCACTGGCGTCTTCACTGTGGAGATGATCTTTAAACTCATCGCCTTCAAACCCAGGGTGAGTCAGCCTGTCTGCCTGCCTCTCAACTCGCACCATACCCCTTCACCCCACTCCCTCTACCAAGTATCTTCCCCTGCAATATTACCTTAACACTCCCTCCTCACCCTTTCCCTCCCTACTTCTTACTCTCCACTGACCCCTCCCCCCCCCCCCCCCCCCCCCCCCCCCCCCCCCCCCCCCCCCCACCCCACACACACCCCTGCTGGGCTCCGTACCCTGGCCTGTAGGGGTATTTTGGGGATGCCTGGAACGTCTTCGATGCCCTGGTGGTGATCGGCAGCGTAGTAGACATCATTCTCACTCAGGTAGAGTATTATAGTAGACCTGCCCTCATCTCTGCCTCCTCTCTTCCTCCCTTTCTTCCTTATTTCCTTCCCTCACCTTTTTCTAGACTCACTCAAACCCCTCTCTGGTCCTAAAGCCAGTCTGTTGGCTCCTTGTCCTACTGTGGGACCTCTGTCAGGGCTGGCCACCATAGGTATGATGTATTACCTATGCTGGACTGGTATTGGGTCTAGGTCTATGGTGGCCAGTTACTCAGCACTGTGTAGGCACTGTATCAGTGAGATACTTATAACACCTTATACAGTAGAGGGTTGTAGAGGGTTCATAACAGATCATAGTCAGAACTTCATTCGCTGTTTCATATGTAAAGTTGGGCTACTTAGAGGCATGCATACATGTTGTATTCTCCCAGACACATTTTTCTATTTCCTGCTGTATATTTTCATGTTTTGTCTATATTTTCACTTCTCTCTCTCTATCCTTCTCTTTCTCTTTTTCTGCCTCTGTTCTCTCTCTGTTCTCTCCCCGTCTATTTGTGTCCTTGGGCTGGCGCTTACAGCACTATTTCGCCGATGCATGGAACACATTTGATGCCTTAATTGTTGTTGGTAGCGTCGTTGACATTGCAATCACAGAGATCAATGTAAGTAGCCATCTTCATGCTCCTTGTTCTGTAGCACTATCAGAGGGAATGCATTACAATAACATCAGGGTTACATTCAAGATCCCAACATGTTTTCATGTCCCCAACATGTTCATTAACTATGCTAGTTAGAGCAATAGCTTTCCAAGGAGCTATCTAGCTGTTAAGTAGCGTCCACCGTGTTGGAGTAATGTTGTAATCTTGAATGCAACCCGGTGAGCCCTGGAGATCAAATGGCATGTGACATCTATATAAATATGATGACAACTGAGTCAGATCTTTACCAGATTTGTATGATTTTCTAATGATAGGACAGTTTGAAAACACTCCCAGTGTTATTGCAAGGCCTTCCTCCAATATGTTGTGGAGATTAGTGATCCCATGCTTGGTGCTGATCTGTGCCTCTGTTTTTTCCCTTTTTTGGAATTACAAATCTAAACACACATATGGACTTACACACATACACATGCAGAGATTCTCACTACATGGTACATTTCAAGTTTACTACATGAAACAATATACATAGTTATTTGATATCAATTAAACCAAGTTTGTCTTTCTGGGATCTCCTTATTTTCTGGTGCTGATTCAAGTTGTACTGCATTATATTGGTGTTTTCTTTCTTCACATGTGTAGAATTGTATGTCATGTTTGATATACTGAATGTACTACTGTGTGTGGTAATCAGTACTAAGCTACCGTGGTCGTGCTTTGCATAAAAGGCAGAAGATTGCGTGTCTTCAGAGTCAATACGGTTGCTTATGTAACATGTCTGTTATGGATGTTCCCTGATTCCTTTTGTTGAAGACGTTTCAATAATGTCATGGATGGTTGATTGAATCAACAATAAAGAAATGTAATGACATTCTGAACTAGTTGTTAGATAAGTAATTATGTCAATAACTATGTCAATGACTTCAATGATATGAGTGACGAAGAAGTGAAGTGGTTAGTGGTTAACCCAGATCTTTGGTTTCAAGGCCATCCCAGTGGTGAAGGTGATTGTGGACCCAGGGGTAAGAAGCCCCTTCCAGTACCCCACTCTTCCTCACCGTCATCTAAGCACAGAGCTGTTTATGTTGTCAGTTGTCACGTTTGTTCGCATGAAATATCCTGTTCTGAAACCATATACTTTGTTGAGGTTTTGTCTTGCCTGTTTTGTGGGCTGGTACCACGGACAATATCAGTTCTGGTTTGGGATCTTGCGTGTGTTGAGCATCATCTCATTATCAGTCTTTTTTTGTGTTGTTTTGTTCATGTTTGACCTGGATCATACGGTAGATGTTGTGGGTTTGTCCAGGTTTGCTTGTGTCTGGACATTCTGGAGATGGGAGTGGTGCCTCTGTATGACTCCTAGGAGTGGGGACACTTGTCTTGTGTAGCTACTGTATGTGTGTGGGACGTGTTTGCATTGCATTCACACAAGTTAAGGACTGTTGCATGTTCCTCTACCTGAATGTGTACACACATGCACAGAGGTGGTTGAACACACGTGCACGTACGTACACATGCACACACTGCGTGTTGATCTCTGGCCTGCTCCTAGCTGTGTTAAAGTAGCACTGTGGGTGTTCCACCTCTCTCTCTCTCTCTCTGTCTCTCTCTCAGAACACTGAGGACAGCGCTCGCATCTCAATCACATTCTTCCGTCTGTTTCGAGTCATGCGATTGGTCAAGCTTCTCAGCAGAGGGGAGGGCATCCGAACACTCCTGTGGACCTTCATTAAGTCCTTCCAGGTGAGAGAAGAAATGCTCAGGTATAGGGTTGCCAAGCTACCAGTAATTTACCAAAGTTACCAGAATCTTCTGTAATTTTGGTTATTAACAGGTCATTTATGATAACTTTGGTAATTTATACTTGAATAACTTTTAAAAGATATATATATATATATATATTCATACAGTATTATTTTTTAGATGTGTGTCATTTTGTCCATGCGTTTCTAGTAGATAGACCATATGGTTCAAGAGAAAATGGTCTAATTAATGAAAAAAGCATCTAATCAACACAACTGCCACCAGTTTGACGCCAAAACATTTACAACCAAGACATATTGACATAATAAATAAATTTAAGTGTGTAAAATAAAATAAAAATAAAATATATATATTTTTTCAATAAATAAATATAAAGGCTATTTCATGCTGAAACGCTCTAATTATACACCAATTCACTAAGTTGATGGTTTATATTTAGGATAATGTTTTGATTCATGAGCTGAAATAAAATATCCCAGAAATATTCAAAACCTACAAAAAAGCTTATTTCTCTCAAATGTTGTGCACAAATTTAATTTGTTTACATCCCTGTTAGTGAGCATTTCTCCTTTGCCAAGATAATCAATCCTTACCTCTGCTTGCTGTGTTTCTCTGCACCTGGGTTCGAGTTCGTACTAGCATTATTGTCACACCATCAAGAAGCTGATTAAACAGCATGATCATTACACATGTGCACCTTGTGCTGGGGACAATAAAAGGCCACTCTAAAATGTGCAGTTTTGTCACACAACACAATGCCACAGATGTCTCAAGTTTGTTTTGAGGGAGTGTGGAATTGGCATGCTGACTGCAAGAATGTCCACCAGAGCTGTTGCCAGAGAATTTAATGTTAATTTCTCTAACATAAGCCACCTCAAACGTTGTTTTAGAGAATTTGTCAGTACGTCCAACCGACCTCACAACTACAGAACACGTGTAACCACGCCAGCCTAGGACTTCCACATCTGGCTTCTGCACTTGTGGGATCGTCTGAGTCCAGCCACCCTGACAGCTGGTGAAACTGTGGGTTTGCACAACTAAAACATTTCTGCACAAACTGACAGAAACCGTCTCAGGGAAGCTCATCTGCGTGCTCGTCGTTCTCCCCAGGGTCTTGACCTGACTGCAGTTCAGCGTCGTAACCGACTTCAGTGGGGCAAATGCTCACCTTCAATGGCCACTGGTATGCTGTACCGCTTGTATGGCATCATGTGGGCGAGTGGCTTCCTCATGTCAATGTTGTGAACACAGTGCCCCATGGTGGCAGTGGGGTTATGGTATGGGCAGGCATAAGCTACGGACAACGAACTCAATTGCATTTTATCAATGGCAATTTGAATGCACAAAGTACCGTGATGAAATCCTTAGGCCTATTGTGACGCCCATTACTTTCAGTTACTTTTAGATTACTTTCCTCTTAAGAGACATTAGAAGAAGACAAAAATGAATATTACAAATTGAATGACATCTAATACAAGATAAATCAATGTAATAGTTTATATAGCTGGCCATAATGGATGTTATATTTTACTTTATGGGTTACATTTACATTTTCAATTTTAGTCATATAGCAGACGTTCTTATCCAGAGCGATTTACAGGAGCAATTAGGGTTAAGTGCCTTGCTTAAGGGCACATCAGCAGATTCTTCACCTAGTTGGCTTGGGGATTCGAACCAGCGACCTTTTAATTACTGGCCCAACGCTCTAACCGTTAGCTTCTTGTAACCCAGTTCTTTCTACTTCAATACAGTAATATGATTAGGCTACATCTTTACATTAAAAACCAAAGTCTGTCAGATTTCCAGTCATTTCAATTAATTTAATACCCCTTGATCTTCAAGAATAGGACTTGGAAATATGGAAATATAGATTAGCCAAATAGTTTTACCTGAGCAAGGATTTATTAGCCTACTCTGTTGTTAAATGCTGCTCTCATAGAATGGCATGCTTTGAGTACTACTGAAAAGTGCTATTTGCATAAAAAAAATGAATGCCATATGTTGCATTTGCTATAGGCCTATTGTTTATGTTTTATTTGGTGGTGACACTGACATCTCGATAATTTGCAGCTGCTTAAGTCTATCAAAAGTGTGCGAGTTTGAGCATATGTCCATTAAGTCTATGGATAATCTTTTGGTTGTTGCACAAATTAGAGCCCCTTCTTAAATTAAACTTGTTTTTGACTGTATGTGTAGAACAATACCACAGAGGAGTGTAGAAGGGAGAAACTCAAAGTTTTATTCCATCCCCCTGGGCACAGACATCAGTTCCAAAAGAAACTTGGAATGTTACCAAAATTCTGGCAGTTTACTGGTAAACTTCCAGTAATACCCTCCCTCTGCAAACCTAATGGGGTAACAGTGGAGCCATACAGGTCAGAGTGTAACATATCGGTGAAGGTGCACCTTTCCTTGCTGAGTCAATCTACTAAAACTATCTTCTTCTCTCTGGCATTCCTAGGCTCTTCCCTATGTTGCCCTTCTGATAGCCATGTTATTCTTCATCTATGCTGTTATTGGAATGCAGGTAACTGACAGACATTTATTTTGGAAATGTTGAAGTTACAATATGATTAGCTTACCAATAGCGTTTATTTCTTCAATAACACACTGTGCTATGTTTCAGGTGTTTGGAAAGATTGCCTTGGTAGACCACACACATATTAACCGAAACAACAACTTCCAGACCTTTCCTCAAGCTGTCCTGATGCTCTTCAGGTATGTGTGTGCACGTGTGTGTGTGACTAGTTGATTTTTTATTATGGATGGTGAAAAGTTGTGGTCATTGTAGTCCTAATATTACTGTTGTTGATGGTTCTCAGGTGTGCTACAGGTGAGGCGTGGCAGGAGATCATGCTGGCATGTCTGCCAGGGAAGCTGTGTGACTCGGAGTCAGACTACAACCCTGGAGAGGAGAAAACCTGTGGCAGCGGATTCGCCATTATCTACTTCATCAGCTTCTACATGCTCTGCGCCTTCCTGGTGCACACACACAAACATACACACACACATAATCGCAGCATGTACACACACCCACATACACACAGGGTTAGGTAGGTCACTTTCTAAATGTAATCCATTACAGTTACTAGCTACCTGTCCAAAATTGTACTCAGTAACATAACTTTTGGATTACCCAAACTCAGTAATGTAATCTGATTAGTTACTTTTGGATTACTTTCCTCTTAAGAGGCATTAGAAGAAGACAAAAAGGATCCATCATAGTGGTCTCTGACTTGTGGTCAGACTCGCTCAGGTGGAACAAACTTAAACGTGCGCCTTTTTTCAATGCTGAATTGAATGTCATTGAGAACACTGAAAGGTGACCCTACTGACACAATGTATACCTCTGTTTTAGATCATCAACTTGTTTGTTGCTGTCATCATGGATAACTTTGACTATCTGACGCGTGATTGGTCTATTCTGGGCCCTCACCACCTGGATGAGTTTAAAAGGATCTGGTCTGAGTACGACCCTGAGGCCAAGTGAGTCTGCATTACCATCTGGACATAGAGTACACAAATACACACACAAACACACTCACACACACACGCACATACACAAACACACACCCCTACAGTCATTCATTTACATTGGTTCTCACTGTGTGTTGTTTCTGTATTCGGTGTTGCTTTCAGAAGTGTGTTGGTTTCAGTGTCTGTGTCACTGTGTCTCTTTCAGGGGCAGGATAAAGCATCTGGATGTGGTGACCTTGCTGAGACGCATCCAGCCTCCTCTAGGCTTCGGCAAGCTGTGTCCACACAGAGTGGCCTGCAAGGTGTGTCTGAACACCCAAACAGCACAAACACACATTACACACATATTACATAAGGTGTTCATATTGTGAGCTCAATCTTGCCCTGATTAACTCATATGTTGCATGACCGTAACTCCTTTTAGAGACTGGTTGCAATGAACATGCCCCTGAACAGTGATGGCACGGTCATGTTCAATGCCACTCTGTTTGCCTTGGTGAGGACCGCTCTGAAGATCAAAACTGAAGGTGAGTAGTGGGAGCTAACACAGTGATGTCTGAATGAGGACATACTATGAAGTCTATCGGACAGAATCATCACACAGTATCTCTGATGGCATATTTCCACTAAGGACTTACCCCACTTTTTTACCCAAAACGCTCAGATTTAGGTGTTTCCACCGCCACGGCCTGGCTCCAGTTTCTCACTGGGCCATGTCCTCAGTAGACCTGCTCTGACTTAAAGCCAAGGTTCACAAGTCCTCAGTGTCAGCCTTAGCTATATGGAAACACATTTCCCAAAAAATAACATTAGAGCCCACATTACCATAATCACTGTCGACACACTGGTGCTGTAATGGAAACACCCAATGAATGTACTCAAAACACTCTTATACAGTGGCCTGCTCAATAGCTGTCTTGATTGGTCCAAATCATTCACCAAGTGTTGGTTTCCTAGGCAACTTGGAACAGGCCAATGAGGAGTTGCGAGCGGTCATCAAGAAGATCTGGAAGAGGACCAGCATGAAGCTGCTGGACCAAGTGGTGCCTCCTGCAGGCGGTCAGTAGAATGGCTCCCGCCTCCATCTGTCTGTGGTGTCTGTCAACAGTAACTGTACAGTAGATCTACCTCATGGCTAGCGTGGCTAAAGAGAGACTTCCTCATGTCAGACTGCCCTGTATACCCCGCACATGCTCATTTGTTATGTAAACTTTAAACATACAAATGCGCTGTGCAAAACTACATAGCTAGGCAGTGTTATTACTTATCTACTATGTGTGTAATCATGGTGGTGATCCTACGCTCCAGGCTGACCTTCAACAAAGCTTTCCCTCAGCAGTGGTATTACTCAGGATCAATTCATGGAACTCAAAGCATATACTCAGCAGTCACACCTTGAAAATATACAAACTCGTTGACATTAGTGATCCATGGTCTTACTAACGTAGTGAAACAGTTTGCTTAGACAAATTATTGTCAGACAGTTGAGTCTTCACTTCCTGTTATCACAGATAAGAGCAGGATCAGATAGGGGTTGAGACAGAAACTGCAGACTGTCACTTAAATTCGGCGAAACTCACCTTATCTCATCTCTTTTTGTGTGCTCACATGCTCATTACAGCCTGACTTTGGGGCTTCCTAGTGATACTCAAGCCAGGGTCAATCTTATATGGCTCCCTATTCACTTCATTGTGCACTATGCAGTGTACTCTATAGGAAGGGAATATCGCAGCACCCATGTATTTCTGTGAAATGCCATGCTGAACTGTTGTTCTGTATACTGCGTGGTTGACCTGAGCCATACTGACCTATACAGTATGTGGTGTTGTGCTGTGTTGTACTATGCTGATGCTGGCCAACCTGTAGTGTTCTTCACTGTGCCATAGTTTGCTGAAACCATTATTTGTGGTATTTTATTTTATTTGTTATCCGTTGCTGCACAATGCTTTCTGCTTTAGCTCCGATGCTTTGCTTGTTCTAGCATTGCATGCTCTGCTATAGTTTACTAACTCCTCTTGATCTCTCTCTCTCTTTCTGGCCAAGCTTCTCTCCTCCACAGCTTTCCCTCCTCTTCCCCCTCTTCCATAGTCTTTTCTGATCTCTCCCTCTCTCTGCCATCCGGAATTTCCTGCAGCAGTTCTGTTTTTGGCCCGGTGGCATGGAACTAGAGTTGCCTCTCTCTCCTGTGTCCTAGCTGTCCCCAGTCTGCTTACTAACTAGCTGAGTGACACAGATCGCTGCTTCCCTGTTCTGTACTGCTTCCCTGGCCTGCACGTCGCTTTCTGCTGTAGTCTTCTTGTTAGATGCTTCTAACTGTGGCAGTATCCCTATACTGTAGCTAAGCCTTAGATACTGTAGGTGGATGTGTAGCTGTTTGATAGACTCGTATGTTTAGTAAGATTTGTGTTGGTTTGAAAGAAATCAAGCGTTGCACCGCTTCATATCATGATTTTGTGGTATGATGACTGTATTTAGTTGAGGCTAGTGTCTGTTTGGCTGTTTACAATTCTATGTTTCATAACTGTTCATATTTTGATAATACCAGATACTCTAGTGCAAGGATGGGCAACTTTGATCGGGTGGGGTCCACAAAAAATCTGAACTCTTCATGAGGAGCCGCAGTGGCTAGCTGGTCTGCTTACCTACATCCATACCCACACATGCAGTCATATATATATATATATATATATATATATATATATATATATATATATATATATATATATATACACAGTGAGGGAAAAAAGTATTTGATCCCCTGCTGATTTTGTACGTTTGCCCACTGACAAAGAAATTATCAGTCTATAATTTTAATGGTAGGTTTATTTGAACAGTGAGAGACAGAATAACAACAACAAAAAATCCAGAAAAACGCATGTGAAAAATGTTATAAATTGATTTGCATTTTAATGAGGGAAATAAGTATTTGAACCCCTCTCAATCAGAAAGATTTCTGGCTCCCAGGTGTCTTTTATACAGATAACGAGCTGAGATTAGGAGCACACTCTTAAAGGGAGTGCTCCTAATCTCAGCTTGTTACCTGTATAAAAGACACCTGTCCACGGAAGCAATCAATCAATCAGATTCCAAACTCTCCACCATGGCCAAGACCAAAGAGCTCTCCAAGGATGTCAGGGACAAGATTGTAGACCTACACAAGGCTGGAATGGGCTACAAGACCATTGCCAAGCAGCTTGGTGAGAAGGTGACAACAGTTGGTGTGATTATTTGCAAATGGAAGAAACACAAAAGAACTGTCAATCTCCCTTGGCCTGGGACTCCATGCATGATCTCACCTCGTGGAGTTGCAATGATCATGAGAACGGTGAGGAATCAGCCCAGAACTACACGGGAGGATCTTGTCAATGATCTCAAGGCAGCTGGGACCATAGTCACCAAGAAAACAATTGGTAACACACTACGCCGTGAAGGACTGAAATCCTGCAGCGCCCGCAAGGTCCCCCTGCTCAAGAAAGCACATATACATGCCCATCTGAAGTTTGCCAATGAACATCTGAATGATTCAGAGGACAATTGGGTGAAAGTGTTGTGGTCAGATGAGACCAAAATGGTGCTCTTTGGCATCAACTCAACTCGCTGTGTTTGGAGGAGGAGGAATGCTGCCTATGACCCCAAGAACACCATCCCCACCGTCAAACATGGAGGTGGAAACATTATGCTTTACGGGTGTTTTTCTGCTAAGGGGACAGGACAACTTCACCGCATCAAAGGGATGATGGACGGGGCCATGTACCGTCAAATCTTGGGTGAGAACCTCCTTCCCTCAGCCAGGGCATTGAAAATGGGTCGTGGATGGGTATTCCAGTATGACAATGACCCAAAACACACGGCCAAGGCAACAAAG
>QNTS01001294.1:348128-370680 GCA_003317085.1 Hucho hucho | reverse complement strand
TTGGAGGTGCTACCCTCAAACAATCAAATGTTGTGCTTTCGCCGTAAAGCCTTTTTGAAATCTGACAACGCTGTGATATTGCCAAGAAGCAGAGCTTTTGATGACTATGCAACACTTGTATATTGATGAATGTTTAATAATTCAACTTTTGGATTTTGAATTTGGCGCCTTGCATTTCACCGGGTAGTGTCGGGAGTGGGGCGCTAGTAGTTAAGCTCAGAGTTCAACGCCATAGTGCCCCCGAAGCTCTTCATTAAGCTAAGGTCCCTGGGACTTAACACCTTCTTCTGCAACTGGATCTGGACTTCCTGACGGACCGCCCCCAGGTGGTGAGAGTAGGCAACAACACATCTGCCACACTGACCCTCAACATGGGTGCCCCTCAGGGATGCATGCTTAGTCCCCTCCTGTACTCCCTGTTCACCCACAACTGTGTGGCCGCACACGACTCCAACACCTACCACGCGACGGTGGTAGGCATGATCACCGGCAGCAATGAAACAGCCTATACAGAGGTGTGGTGTCAGGACAACAACCTTTTACTCAACATCAGTAAGACAAAGGAGCTGATCGTGGACTACAGGAAATGGAGGGCTGAGCACACCCCCATTTACATCGATGGGGCTATAGTGTAGCGGGTCGAGAGCTTCAAGTTCCTCGATGTACACATCATTATCATGGTCCAAACACACCAACACAGTTGTGATGAGGGCATGACAATGCCTCTGAAAATATGTGGCATGGGCCCTCAGATCCTCAAAATGTTATACAGCTGCACCATCGAGAGCATCTTGACAGGCTGCATCACCGCTTGGTATGGTAACTGCTTGGCATCCGACCACAAGGCGCAACAGAGGGTAGTGCGTACTGCCCAGTACATCACTGGGGCCGAGCTTCCTGCCATTCTGGACCTCTATACCAGGCGATGTCAGAGGAAGGCCCATATTATTGTCAAGCCACATACTGTTCTCTCTGCTACCGCACGGCAAGCGGTACCAACGCACCAAGTTTGGAACCAACAGGACCCTGAACAGATTTTACACCAAAGTCATAAGACTTATAAACAAGACTACTAAATAGCAAACCTGTATTGACCCTTTTTTGGATTCTACCCACACATACTTACATCCCAAAACACAACCTAAATACGCCAACACACACATGCATACTGGCGCCGCACACGCACACACACTGCTGCTAGTCACTATACCCCTACCTATATGTACAGAACATAGCTACCTCAATTACCTCGTACCCCTGCACATCGACTCGTACTGGTACTCCCTGAATATAGCCATGTTATTTTCTACTCCCCATATATAGCCATGTAATTTTTACTTGTTATATTTATTTGTTATTCATTGTGTTACTATTTCAATCGTATCTTTAACTCTGCATTGTTTGAAAAGGACCCATAAGTAAGCATTCCACTGTTAGTCTACACCTGTTGCCTACAAAGCATGTGAGAAAAATTTATTTGATAAAAATTTATTTTATAGTGGGATAAACATGAATGCATTGTCTTTAGCCAGAGAGCTGGTTGATTGTCTCATGTGAATGGTTCATTGCTTGAAATACCTGATTAATCTAACACAGATGAGAGTTTACTGAAACATATATGGGGCTCTAATGAGTGCTGATCTAGGATCAGTTTGCTCTTTAAGAGCATAACTAATTAAATGACATGGACAGGGGCACTTAGATCGGCACTCCTATTCTGAGACGCATCTGCCCTCCTATAGGGATCTATGGCAGAGCCCTGTAGTGCAAGAGCAAGGCCTCCAACTTCATAGTGATATAAATCTTGTTTCAAAGCCTTATTTCAAAGCTTAGCCGTCCCAGAGGAGCAGACTATGCCACTTTGTTCAGCTAAAGTCCTCTCTTCGGCACTCTGTCCACCCGTCATCTCCTCCTGACCCTACAGATGATCAGGGCACTACATTAGAGCGCACGCACATGCACAGCATGCCAAGGTCTCCAGGGCATAGCGGATCTGAAGGGCATCTATCCTCTATCCCTTCAGGCCTATGTAATTACTAGACATGCTAGATAGAGATGTTCATTGACAAAGCTCAAACAAAGTGAGAGAGAGAGAGACAGATAGGAGTGAATGAGAGAAATAGTAGAGAGAGCAGGAGAGAGAGAGGAGAGAATGAGAGGAGATAGAGTGTGTGTGTTTGAGAGACGCCACTGCAGGTGTGTTATTTAGATCAAGGTCAGTATGAGGGGGTGTATGGTGTCAGGGCAGGCTGGAGGTCCTGCTCCCTGTGATGGCCACCATATGCAGCCGGCCACCCTGCAGCTGACAGGGCCACTGACTCACCAGGCTCCTCTAACCCTCAAACGCCCCTGGCAGACACACAAACACATACCGAAAAATATGACATGATTGGAAGCTCTCAGAGAAAATAAGAGGCGAAGACAGACCCTTCGGCTCTGACCTTTATTCTATTCTCTCTATATTCATTTCTTTCTACACTGAACAGAAATATAAATGAAACATGCTACAATTTCAAAGATTTACTGAGTTACAGTTCATATAAGGTAAATAAATACATTAGACCCGAATCTATGGATTTCACATGACTGAGAATACAGATATGCATCTGTTAGTCCCAGATACCTTTAAAAAAAAAAGTACTGTAAGGGTGTGTATCAGAAAACCAGTCAGTATCTGGTGTGACCACCATTTGCTTCATGCAGCACGACACATCTCCTTCGTATAGAGTTGATCAGGCTGTTGATTGCGGCCTGTGGAATGTTGTCCCACTCCTCTTCAATGTCTGTGCGAAGTTGCTGGACATTGGCGGGAACTATAACGCAATGTCGTAGACATCATACGCTGTCGTACACATCCCAAACATGCTCAATTGGTGACATTTCTGGTGAGTATGCAGGCCATGGAAGAACTGGGACATTTTCAGCTTCCAGGAATTTTGTACAGAACCCTGCAACCATGGGGCCATGCATTATCATGCTGAAACATGAGGTGATGGCGGCGACAATTGGCACGACAACTAGCCTCAGGATCTTGTGACAGTATCTCCGTGCATTCAAATTGCCATCGATAAAATGCAACTGGGTTCGTTGTCCATAGTTTATGCCTGCCCATATCATAACCCCACCGCCACCATGGGGCACTCTGTTTACAATGTTGACATCAGCAAACCGCTTGCCCACACAACGCCATACACCCTGTCTGCCATCTGCCCGGTACAGTTGAAACCGGGATTCATTCGTGAAGAGCACACTTCTCCAGCATGCCAGTGGCCATCGAAGGTGAGCATTTGCCCAATGAAGTTGATTACAAAGCCGAACTGCAGTCAGGTCAAGACCTTGGTGAGGACGACGAGCACGCAGATAAGCTACCCTGAAACGCTTTCTGACAGTTTGTGCAGAAATTCTTCGGTTGTGCAAACCCACAATTTCATCAGCTGTACGGTTGGCTGGTCTCAGACGATCCCGCAGGTGAAGAAGCCGGATGTGGAGGTCCTGGGCTGGCGTGGTTACACATTTTATTGTCCCCATTATTTATTGTCCCCACCACAAGGAGCACCTGTGTAATGATCATGCTGTTTAATGAGCTTCTTGATATTCCACACCTGTCAGGTGGATGGATTAACTTGGCAAAGGAGAAATGTTCACTAACAGGGATGTGAACACATTTTGCATAACATTTGAGAGAAATAAGAGTTTTGTGCATATGGAAAATGTCAGCTCATGAAACATGGGACCAACACTTTACATGTTTTTGTTTAGTGTATTGTCTCTCCCCATCACCTCTATCACTAATCTACCTCATCTCCCTCTAATACTCTTTCAGTCTTATCACCTTCAGGTTAAGCCCCCCTCCTCCTCCTGGCCCCCCTCTAGTCCTCTGTACATCAGCCTTGTGGTGCAGTGACCCCCCAGGGGTTAAATAATCCATAGTGGAGGTGAACACCCTCAACGGCCACATTGATTCACAAACTAAAGGCTGGCCAGACCAGATGTCTTTCTATTTGGTTAATAGAGAGGCTCATCGTAAAGCCCAGTGATAACTCTCATCTGGAGAATAAATAGGTGATAAAATGAATAGAAGGACAGATAGAAGGAGAGCAAGCGAGGGAGAGAAAATACAATAATAGGCAAGAGGGGGACAGATATGGGAATAGAATATTCACAATGAATACACACACAACATGAAGGCCTTGTGTGCTTAAGGAAAGAGAGGGGGATCGACTCTAGACTGTGTTTTATTCCCAAAGCCTGATGAGATTGAGACAAAAAGCTTCTGTTTTAGTTTAGGCTGAAATTGATCCCTCCCAAAACTGACAAGTGAGTTTTAAAAAAAATCTTTGGGGGGAACAAAATGGCGCCGTAGAGAGAACACTGTGTTTCAGCGAGCTCCCGTGGCATTCGTAAATTTATCTCTTTACATTAATCCTCTAGCTTGAAAAAGTGGTAAAATTGGTTAAATAAGTTATCCTACAATGAGTCTTGACGGCTATTTCTCAAAAACTTCAGACAACATGCCCAGCAGAACTACTAAGAACTCGACCAAAACCACCATCCCTGTAGATGTGCAGGAGGAGCTAGCTAGCGCTAGCAAAGCTAATACCACTTCAGATCCAGGCACAATGGACCTGATGATACAAAGGATGACGGATAACATTACTAAAGTGATCGATGTTAACTTCTTAGGGAGCGGCAGCAGAGGTGACGGTTTTGGAGAGTCTGGCGTGCCCAAAGTATATCCCAGATTTATGGATATAATAAATGACTTTTTCTAACAAAAGAACCTTTGGATGTCTTAGTTGGACACTTGGGAAGCCCTCAGCAGAAGTTCTTCAAAAGGTAAGTGATATTTTTTAGCTCTTAAATGGGTTTTGTGTGACCCGCGCTGGATATGAATTTATGCTAATGTGGAAAATATATGAGGTGCTATCCTCAAACAATAAAATGTTGTGCTTTCACCGTAAAGCCTTTTTGAAATCTGACAACGCTGTGATATTGCCAAGAAGCAGAGCTTTTGATGACTATGCAACACTTGTATATTGATGAATGTTTAATAATTCAACTTTTGGATTTTGAATTTGGCACCTTACATTTTACCGGGTAGTGTCGGGATCTCGCTAGCGCGCCGCTACTCCCTAAGTAGTTAAGATAGGAATGGTGTTGTAAGCAATAGCAGGCCTTTCAGCTGAACTACAGAGGGTTGTCAAGCGTGTGGATGAGGCGGAAGGAAGAATTGCTACTGTGGAAACTTCAACTACATCAATGGACACTAAGATAAAGGCACTTGAGAAACAGGTGCGCGAAATGGCGGATCACATTGATGACTTGGATAATCGAGGACGCAGATGCAATATCCGTGTTGTGGGACTCACGGAAAATTATGAAGGGACATGTTCAGTAAAATTTTTTGAGGAATGGATCTCTGGCTACCTACAAATGGACACTAAGGCTGGTCGTGTGAAGCTGGACAGAGCCCATCGCTCTCAAGCACCGATACCCGGTCCCAACCAGCACCCACGGCCAGTGGTCATAAAGTTCCACAACTTCACCGACAAGCAGCACGTCATGGATGCGGCTAGAAACATCGGTTCTGACTGTAATCAACGTCAAGGTCCAAGGGTCTCATTCTTCAATGATTACTCCACAGCGGTTGTAACGAAGACGCAAAGCGTTTGATGAGGTGAAGGCTCGACTCAAGAGAATGAAGTTGGACAGCGCACTGCTGTACCCGGCCACATTGAAGTTAAGGTCAACGGATCGCCTAAAAAAACTGTAAGCTGCACCTCCGCATTGGATAACTTTTTTAATTTGAATCTCATCGTGAAGCAGTGGTGTGAGTTCTCACGTGCTCCTGTTATGTAATATTCATATATTTTATCATTTTTCTTGCTAAAGTAATTGCAGCAGCTCAGTAGCTCAGTCTGAGATATGTGTGAATCTATATTGGTGCCCAGGCTTGGTTTTAGGTGGAAGAGCCTCAATCTTCTTCTATTGATTTTCATTTCCATATATATAAAGGATGAGGCTATAGAGTGGCTTTGCGGACTTAAGAGTCTACATTGGAGAGTTGAAATCCCCTGCATGTTAGCTAGTGGGAAAACCCCCTTTTGGATCGTTACATGTTTAATTTTCGGGTTTATTATAGTTCCGGTTCAGGGTTTATATCGTTTGTTTATGCTCGGTGAGATTGAGGAGAGTTCAACACACGAGAAAAGGTACCACCCCATCTTTACAGTAGCATTCAG
Source organism: Hucho hucho (assembly GCA_003317085.1). Lineage (NCBI taxonomy): Eukaryota > Metazoa > Chordata > Actinopteri > Salmoniformes > Salmonidae > Hucho > Hucho hucho. The sequence continues at coordinate 364,438 of QNTS01001294.1, read as the reverse complement.
TCTGGATATTGGTTGGTCAAAGTACAATGCCAGGTAACAGACTGCGTGTATGTACATGGAACATTAGAGGGAGCCATAACCCCATTAAAAGGAAGAAGGTACTGTCTTTTTTTGAAAAAAGAAATATTGATATTGCTCTGTTGCAAGAAACTCATTTGGATGAGGAGCATCTGAAATTGCAACAAGGGGGGTTTGGTCAAGTGTTTTTCTCATCATTTACATCCAGAAGCAGAGGTGTAGCAATTCTTGTGAAAAATAACGTATCATTTAAGGTGTTGAATTGTGTGAAAGATAAACTTGGTCGTTTTGTTATAATTAATGGTACTTTACAAGGGCAGAACATTTCCATAATGAATATTTACTTCCCCCCTGCCCACCCCCCTGATTTCCTCACTAAGGTATTTCTAGACTTTTCAGAACTAAACTCAGGCGCTGCAGTGGTTGGAGGAGATTTTAACTGTTTGTTGAACCCCCTTATTGACAAATTCCCCAGCGGTATAGCTTCACTCTCTCCTCAAGCTAAGTCACTTAAAGCTATTTGTGATGATCTGGGGTATTCTGATGTTTGGAGAACCTTTCATCCCTCCTACAGAGAGTTAACTTTTTTCTCTGCCCCTCACCAGTCCGGTGAGACCTGTGCCGGCTGCACGCACCAGGCCTCCAGTGCGTTGTCCCAGTCCGGTGAGACCTACGCCGGCTCCACGTACCAGACCTGCAGTGTGCCTCTCCAGCCCAGTAAGTCCAGTACCAGCTCCCCGCACTCGCCCAGAGGTGTGTGAGACCAGCCCGGTACGTCCTGTTCTGGCTCCACGCATCGGGCCTCCAGTGCGTCGGCCCAGCCCGGTACGTCCAGTGCCGGCTCCCCGCACTCACTCAGGCCTCCAGTGCGCTGTCCCAGCCCGGTATGTCCTATTCCGGCTCCACGCACCAGGCCTCCAGGGTGTCGTCCCAGTCCGGTGAGACCTATGCCAGCTGCACGCACCAGGCCTCCAGTGCATCCTTCCAGCCCAGTATGTCCTGTTCTGGCTCCACGCACCAGGCCTCCAGGGTGTCGTCCCAGCCCAGTACGTCCTGTTCCGGCTCCACGCACCAGGCCTCCAGGGTGTCGTCCCAGCCCAGTACGTCCTGTTCCGGCTCCACGCACCAGGCCTCCAGGGTGTCGTCCCAGCCCAGTACGTCCTGTTCCGACTCCACGCACCAGGCCTCCAGGGTGTCGCTCCAGCCCGGTACATCCAGTGCCAGCTCCCCGCACTCGCCCAGAGGTGCGTGAGACCAGTCCGGTGGGACCTACGCCAGCTCCACGCACCAGACCTGCAGTTCGCCTCTCCAGCCCGGTGCGTCCAGTGCCGGCTCCCCGCACTCACCCAGAGGTGCGTGAGACCAGTCCGGTGAGACCTACGCCGGCTCCACGTACCAGGCATCCAGTGCGCATCCCCAGCCCGGTGCGTCCAGTGCCAGCTCCCCGCACTCGCCCAGAGGTGCGTGAGACCAGTCCGGTGAGACCTACGCCGGTTCCACGTACCAGACCCGCAGTGCGCCTCTCCAGCCCAGTACGTCCAGTACCAGCTCCCCGCACTCGCCCAGATGTGCGGGAGACCAGTCTGGTGGGACCTGTGCCAGTTCCTCGCACCAGGCGTCCAGTGCGCCTGTCCAGTCCGGTGAATCCTGTTCCGGCTCCACGCACCGGGCCTCCAGTGTGTCTTCTCGGGCCAGTACGGCCCGCACCGGAGCCGCCACCCCCCCATTGACTTTTGGTTGAGGTCGTGGTCCGCACCTTTGGGGGGTGGGGGGGGTACTGTCACGCCCTGGCCATAAAGAGCCCTCTGGGTTTCTCTATTGTGTGTTGGGTCAGGGCGTGACTAGGGTTTTCTAGGGGAGTCCTAGAATCCTATTTAGTTTGTTCCCTTCCCCACCTGCCTTTGTGGGTTATTGTTTCTGGTTAGTGCATGTGTTGTGCTATACTGATGTTACGGTCTGTTTATTCTTTATTGTTTTTGTACCTTCCATTTTTGAAATAAATCATGTGGAACTATACACACGCTGCGCCTTGGTCTACCTATCACACCGATCATGACACTCTCCTAACACAGGACGCTGAAAAGAAAATGAGATTCGTCAGGCAAATCTATATGAACATGGAGATAAACCAGGAAAGTACTTGGCGTACCTAGCTAAAAAGAGAGCTGACTCACAGTCAATTGCTACGATTACAGATTCTTATGGCAAAAATGTATATGAAAATAAATTGATAAGTGACTAATTTAAGAAATGTTATGCAAATCTTTATACCTCAGAACTGACAAATGATGCACCCAAATTAATGGAGGACTTATTTTATAAGATTGAGCTCCCCACTATCTCCGAGGGAATAGAGATCTCTCCTTAATGCCCCTATTACCGAGGAAGAGAATGTTCGCAATTAAGAATCTGCAAAATGGTAAGGCCCCAGGACCAGACGGGTTTTGTAGTGAGTTCTATAAAGAGTTCCATGGCCTGATCCTTGAGCCATTGCGTGATATGTTTAACCACTCATTTTTAAATGACCGCCTCCCTCAAACACTGAGGGATGCCAACATATCACTTATTCTCAAAAAGGGAAAATGCCCAGAGTCTTGTTCCTCGTACAGACCCATTTCCCTTCTGAATGTGGACAGAAAATTGCTTTCTAAAATTCTAGCCACAAGATTAGAGGACTCACTTCCACTAATTGTGAAAGGAGACCAAACTGGCTTCATCAAGGGCCGAAAGTCATGTAACAATGTCAGGCGGCTCCTTAATGTAATTCAAGCCTACAAAAGAAGTGCTATGGATGGCCTTGTGCTCTCCCTAGATGCTGAGAAAGATTTTGACCGTGTGGAGTGGTCTTACCTATTCTTTGCTCTGACTAAATTTGGTCTAGGGGACAACTTTATAAAATGGGTGAAAATGTTATATGATGATCCTCAGGCTACTGTCCTTACTAATGGGCTAAGGTCAAATAGGTTCTCTATACACATAGGTACCAGACAGGGCTGTCCTTTGTCCCCTCTCCTATTTGCAATGGCTATGGAACCACTGGCCGAGGCCATCAGAGTAACGCCTACTGTACAGGGGCTGCTCATTGGTGACGTTCACCATAAAATAAGCTTGTATGCTGATGATGTCCTGATATTCATCTCTAGCCCCGAGTCTTCAGTTACATCTCTTGTTAATATTATTGAATTATTCAGTGAATTCTCAGGCTACAAGATTAACTTAATTAAATCAAAGGCTATACCACTTGGTAACCTTCATTCTGTACCTAATACCTCACCCCCCTTTCCTTTTAAATGGTCTCCCTCAGGTTTTACGTATCTGGGTATATTTGTAACTCCTAAATTCCAGCAAATGTACAAAGCCAATTTTGTTCTCTTGTTTTATACAATATGACAGGATCTGGAGCGCTGGAACTCTCTTCCCATTTCATGGTTGGGTAGAATATCCCTCTTGAAAATGAACATTTTACCTAAACTACTTTACCCAATCCAAATGATCCCAGTCTTACTCTCCAATAAGGTAATAGAGGATGTAAATGGATGGCTAAGTTCCTTTATATGGAGTAAACGCAAGCCAAGACTTAAGATGGCAATATTGCAGTTGCCAAGCTCTATGGGCGGCTTGGATCTGCCCAATATTAGGCTTTATCAGTGGTGTGCCCACCTATGTTATATTTCTGACTGGATCACAAATGATGACTCCTCTATTTGGTTAGACATTGAGACTTCTTTTTCAAAATACCCCTTACAGGATCTCTTATTTTTCAGAAGTTTCAAGTCTGTAAAAGATCACTGCCGTAATCCCATTACACTTAACACACTCAAAGTATGGAGGTCAGTTCAACGTTTTTTGGGAAGGTCCAAACTGACCTCTGCTCTTACCCCAATTCTTAACAACCCAGATTTTGGTCCGGGATTGCTGGACGCTGGCTTTAACTTTTGGCTTAATAAGGGCATACGCAGACTAAATGATTTATTTGCTGATAAGATTTTATTGTCATTTTGAGCAGATGGTTGAGAAATATCAACTCTCAAAGCAGGACTTTTTCCACTTTCTACAAGTAAGACATTATATTTTGAAGAGCACCACCTTAATTGGCAACCCTGATGTGTCTGTCATTGAAAGAATGCTTTTTTTCCCACAAAGGAAAATGTCTGTACGTCTGTTTTATGATGCTTTAAGGTCCTTTTGGGTGAAACAAGTGTGGGAGAAATAATTGTCTGTTACTATTAACGAAGAGATGTGGGTGGACATTTGGAGATATGCAAAAACAATATCTATATGTAATCGTACTAGAGCAATCCAGTTAAGAATAATACACAGATTGCATATCTCCCCAAACCGCAGACATGCTTTTAGCCCCTTCCTCTTCTCCTCAGTGTCTTAAATGTAAAACTGATACAGGCACACATTGTTTATGGTCATGTTCCAAAAATACAAAGGTACTGGTCTGGTGTTCTGCAAGAAATTGAAAAGATCCTAGGGGTTGATCTAGAATTGGACCCAGTTTCCTTGCTGTTAGGTCTACCTAGTAGGCATGTTACCTCTATGGGTAAGAGGAGGCTTTACAACATCCTGACCTTCGCAGCGAGGAAAAACATCCTCTTACAGTGCATTAATGATGAGGTTCCTTCTATTAACTTCTTAGGGAGCGGCTCCCGAGGTGACGGTTTTGGAGAGTCTGGCGTGCCCAAAGAAAAATGCATCCCACTCAGGCCCAGAAAATAGGATATGCACATAATTAGTACTATTGGATAGGAAACACTTTTCTAAAAGTGTTAACATAATGTCTGTGAGTATAACAGAACGGATATAGCAGGCGAAAACCCGAGGAATTTCTGTCCTGGAAAAAGTGTTTTTGACACATTGCCCCATTTTGAACCCCTCCCTATTGAAAACAGCCATTTCTGGGAGTAAGATTGCAGTACCTATTGCTTCCACTGGATGTCAACAGTCTCTAGACAGTGTTTGGTGATGTTATAGTTGCTCTGGATGGTAATAGAAGAAGAATTTCGAACTGGTCATCGGATGTAAACAGAAGAGGATGCGCGTTCACGGGCTGGCGCGCGCTGTGGTTTTGAAATATTATAGTAAATATACATAAGTGTTCCTAAGGATACATTATCAATGATGTTTGATTGTTCTTGGACAAGTGTATAGGTATAGGTTGAACGCGTTCTCTTCACGGTTCAATGGGCGAGTGGACGCTGTATTTTATGATCATAACGCGCCAACCAAACGGAGATTTATGGATATAATAAAATACTTTTTCTAACAAAAGAACCATTGGATGTCTTCGTTGGACACTTGGGAAGCCCTCAGCAGAGGTTCTTCAAAAGGAAAGGGATTTGTTTTCGCTGTGAAATGTGTTTTGTGTGAACCGCGATGGTTTATGAATTTATGCTAATGGGTAAATATTGGAGGTGCTACCCTCAAAATGTTGTGCTTTCGCCTTAAAGCCTTTTTGAAATCTGACAAAGCTGTGATATTGCCAAGAAGCAGAGCTTTCGATGACTATGCAAAACTTGTATATTGATGAATGTTTAATAATTCAACTTTTGGATTTTGAATTTGGCGCCTTGCATTTCACCGCTAGCGCCCCACCACTCCGTAAGTAGTTAAAGGGAGTGCTCCTAATCTCAGCTTGTTACCTGTATAAAAGACACCTGTCCACAGAAGCAATCAATCAATCAGATTCCAAACTCTCCACCATGGCCAAGACCAAAGACCTCTCCAATGATGTCAGGGACAGGATTGTAGACCTACACAAGGCTGGAATGGGCTACAAGCAGCTTGGTGAGAAGGTGACAACAGTTGGTGCGATTATTCGCAAATGGAAGAAACACCAAAGAACTGTCAATCTCCCTCGGCCTGGGGCTCCATGCAAGATCTCACCTCGTGGAGTTGCAATGATCATGAGAAAGTGAGGAATCAGCCCAGAACTACACGGGAGGATCTTGTCAATGATCTCAAGGCAGCTGGGACCATAGTCACCAAGAAAACAATTGGTAACACACTATGCCGTGAAGGACTGAAATCCTGCAGTGCCCGCAAGGTCCCCCTGCTCAAGAAAGCACATATACATGCCCGTCTGAAGTTTGCCAATGAACATCTGAATGATTCAGAGGACAACTGGGTGAAAGTGTTNTGGATGGGTATTCCAGCATGACAATGACCCAAAACACACGGCCAAGGCAACAAAGGAGTGGCTCAAGAAGAAGCACATTAAGGTCCTGGAGTGGCCTAGCCAGTCTCCAGACCTTAATCCCATAGAAAATCTGTGGAGGGAGCTGAAGGTTCGAGTTGCCAAACGTCAGCCTCAAAACCTTAATGACTTGGAGAAGATCTGCAAAGAGGAGTGGGACAAAATCCCTCCTGAGATGTGTGCAAACCTGGAGGCCAACTACAAGAAACGTCTGACCTCTGTGATTGCCAACAAGGGTTTTGCAACCAAGTACTAAGTCATGTTTTGCAGAGGGGTCAAATACTTATTTCCCTCATTAAAATGCAAATCAATTTATAACATTTTTCACATGCGTTTTTCTGGACTGTTCAAATAAACCTACCATTAAATTATAGACTGATCATTTCTTTGTCAGTGGGCAAACGTACAAAATCAGCAGGGGATCAAATACTTTTTTCCCTCACTGTATAACCTCGTAAAACTGACTATCCTACCAATCCTTGACTTCGGCGATGTCATTTACAAAATAGCCTCCAACACTCTACTCAGCAAATTGGATGCAGTCTAACACAGTGCCATCACCAAAGCCCCATATACTGCCCACCACTGCTCACTTCATATTCGTCGCCAAACCCACTGGCTCCAGGTCATCTATAAGTCTTTGCTAGGTAAAGCCCCGCCTTATCTCAGCTCACTGGTCACCATAGCAGCACCCACCCGTAGAACGCGCTCCAGCAGGTATATTTCGCTGGTCATCCCCCAAAGCCAACTCCTCATTTGGCCGCCTTTCCTTCCAGTTCTCTGCTGCCAATGACTGGAATGAACTGCAAAAATCACTGAAGCTGGAGACTCATATCTCCCTCACTAACTTTAAGCGTCAGCTGTCAGAGCATCTTACAGATCATTGCACCTGTACATAGCCCATCTCTAAATAGCCCACCCAACTACCTCATCCCCATATTGTAATATTTAATTTTTGCTCTTTTGCACCCCAGTATCTCTATTTGCACATTCATCTTCTGCACATCTATCACTCCAGCGTTTAATTGCTAAATTGTAATTATTTTGCCGCTATGGCCTATTTATTGCCTTACCTCCCTAATCTTACTTCATTTGCACACACTGTATATCGACTTTCTATTGTGTTATTGACTGTACGTTTGTTTATTCCATGTGTAACTTTTGTGTTGTTTGTGTCACTCTGCTTTGCTTTATCTTGGCCAGGTCGCAGTTGTAAATGAGAACTTGTTCTCAACTGGCCTACCTGGTTAAATAAAGAAATTATACATTCTCATTGTCGGAGTGGACACATTGTTTGCAGAGCGCACAACCTTTGCTACACTTATGAGAAACAAGCTTTTGTTTATTTCATTCCATTTACGAGTTCTGTTAATTAAATTTAGTAATTGTCTTTTGTTTGGACTGCTCCTGTCAACGTTGAGTAAGGACATGCACCTGATTACGCATAGAAGTATATAGGTCTATAGACTACCTGACCTGTGCGCAAATGTAGGCATATCAATGTGCCAATTTGGGGATCTGATAGTATTTCTGATTGGCTTAACGCACCACCACTAATGAGCTGTGGAGGTTCTCAAAGTAACATTTTCTTATATTTTCTACTTGCAGGCTGCAATGTATTTATTTGTTGGCTTCATGTAGGATTTTTTTTTTTACATATTTGGCAATGGCAGTAGAAGTAACTTAGAAGTAAATGATTTTGATATATGAAAATGTTATTATATATGAGATTAAACTGTTCCACGAAAATGTGCATATGAAAACCGTAATTGGCACACAGATCAGTATAAATGGTAAGATAAATGAGAAAGGTTGCCAACTCCTCGTGTAGCCTATTACCGGCAACTTCAGGAGAGTAATGGCGAGAGGAGAATGGTGGGGTCAGGCTAAGGTTTTCTTCTTCCTCTAGATCTCTGGCTCCCTCTTGAGTCATTTGTGTCTTATTTCATCAAACAGTAAGCTTAAAGCATCAGACAAGCTCAATGCATGTTGTGGATTTTATTAAAACACAGGGTGTGTCTATATATTGAAAAATACATGTAAAAAAATGTAAACCAATCGATTGGTCTAAAGAACAGACGACTTTCAGTCGACCAAGTTTTGTTTTATTCGGAGACAGCCCTAGTCTGTCTCTACAAGGTGTGCGTGTACCCATGAGACGTTCTTCTTGGCTGGAGAGTTTAAAAGCTGTCAGATTGCAGTCGATACGGAGTCGATACGGCCCTCCAGGGTCAGTTCAGTCAACTGGGAGACCTTGAAATCTTTTCATTCGTCTGCATTTTAAACCAGACCACTTGAGTCAATAGTGGCATTTGCAATGCATGAGGGGAGAAGATAATGCTTATGGTTGCATAAATTAACTGAGGAGAGAGATGAACCCTGAGGTGGTCTCAGTCATAGTCAGCACTCAGGTAATAGAGAAGGTACACGTTAAGAAAAGGGATATAAACTCAGCAAGAAAAGAAACGTCCTCTCACTGTCAACTGAGTTCATTTTCAGCAAACTTAACATGTGCAAGCATTTGTATGAACATAACAAGATTCAACAATTGAGACATGAACTGAACAAGTTCCACAGACATGTGACTAACAAATGGAATAATGTGTCCCCGAACAAAGGGGGAGTCAAAATCAAAAGTAACAGTCAGTATCTGGTGTGGCCACCAGCTGCATTAAGTACTGCAGTGCATCTCCTCCTCATGGACTGCACCAGATTTGCCCGTTCTTGCTGTGAGATGTTACCCCACTCTTCCACTAAGGCACCTGCAAGTTCCCGGACATTTCTGGGGGGGAATGGCCCTCGCCCTCACCCTCCGATCCAACAGGTCCCAGACGTGCTCAATGAGATTGAGATCCGGGCTCTTCGCTGGCCATGGCAGAACACTGACATTCCTGTCTTGCAGGAAATCACGCACAGAACAAGCAGTATGGATGGTGGCATTGTCATGCTGGAGGGTCATGTCAGGATGAGCCTGCAAGAAGGGTACCACATGAGGGAAGAGGATGTCTTCCCTGTAACGCAGTGTTGCGATTGCCTGCAATGACAACAAGCTCAGTCCGATGATGCTGTGACACATCATGACGGACCCTCCACCTCCAAATCAATCCCGCTCCAGAGTACAGGCCTCGGTGTAAAGCTCATTCCTTCGACGATAAATGCGAATCCGACCATCACCCCATGTGAGACAAAACCGTGACTCGTCAGTGAAGAGCACTTTTTGCCAGTCCTGTCTGGTCCAGTGATGGTGGGTTTGTGCCCATAGAAAACGTTGTTGCCGGTGATGTCTGGTGAGGCCTACAAGCCCTCAGTCCAGCCTCTCTCAGCCTATTGCGGACAGTCTGAGCATTGATGGAGGGATTGTGCGTTCCTGGTGTAACTCGGGCAGTTGTTGTTGCCATCCTGTACCTGTCCCGCAGGTGTGATCTTCGGATGGACCGATCCTGTGCAGGTGTTGTTACACATGGTCTGCCACTGCGAGGACGATCAGCTGTCCATCCTGTCTCCCTGTAGCGCTGTCTTAGGCATCTCACAGTACGGACATTGCAATTTATTGCCCTGGCCACATCTGCAGTCCTCACGTTTTTATATTATTATTTTTTATTTTTATTTCACCTTTATTTAACCAGGTAAGCTAGTTGAGAACAAGTTCCCATTTACAACTGCAACCTGGCCAAGATAAAGCAAAGCAGTGTGACACAAACAACACAGAGTTACATATGGAATAAACAAGTGTACAGTCAATAACACAATAGAAAAAAAATGAAAATCTATACACAGTGTGTGCAAACGGCGTGAGGAGGTAGGCAATAAATAGGCCATAGTAGCGAAATAATTACAATTTAGCAGATGATGATGTGCAAGTAGAGATACTGGTGTGCAAAATAGCAGAAAAGTAAATAAAAACAGGGGATGATGTAGTTAGATTGGGTGGGCTATTTACAGATGGACTATGTACAGCTGAAGCGATCGGTTAGTTGCTCAGATAACTGACGTTTAAAGTTAGTGAGGGAGATATAAGTCTCCAGCTTCAGTGAGAACTGGAAGGAAAGGCGGCCAAAGGAGGTGTTGGCTTTGGGGATGACCAGTGAGATATACCTGCTGGAGCGCGTGCAACGGGTGAGTGTTGTTATCGTGACCAGTGAGCTGAGATAAGGCTGAGCTTTACCTAGCATAGACTTATAGATGACCTGGAGCTAGTGGGTCTGGCGACGGATATGTAGCAAGGGCCAGCCGACTAGAGCATACAGGTCGCAGTTGTGGGTGGTATAAGGGGCTTTGGTAACAAAACGAATGGCACTGTGATAGACTGCATCCAGTTTGCTGAGTAGAGTTTTGGAAGCTATTTTGTAGATGACATAGTCAGTTTTAGTAGGGTAAGTTTGGCGGCGTGAGTGAAGGATGCTTTGTTGCGAAATAGAAAGCCGATTCTAGAGTTGATTTTTGATTGGAGATGTTTAATGTGAGTCTGGAAGGAGAGTTTACTGTCTAGCCAGACACCTAGGTATTTATAGTTGTCCACATATTCTAGGTCAGAACCGTCCATGATAGTGATGCTAGTCTGGCGGGCGGTCCGGGCAGTGAGCGGTAGAAAAGCATGCATTAGGTTTTACTTGCATTTAGAAGCAGTTGGAGGCCACGGAAGGAGTGTTGTATGGCATTGAAGCTCGTTTGGAGGTTAGTTAACACAGTATCCAAAGAAAGGCCCGAAGTATACAGAATGGTGTCGTCCGCGTAGAGGTGGATCAGGGAATCACCCATAGCAAGAGCGACATCATTGATATATACAGAGCAAAGAGTCGGCCAGAGAATTGAACCCTGTGGTACCCCCATAGAGACTGCCAGAGGTCCGGACAGCAGGCCCTCCGATTTGACACACTGAACTCTGTCTGCAAAGTAGTTGGTGAACCAGACGAGGCAGTCATTTGAGAAACCAAGGCTATTGAGTCTGCCGATAAGAATACGGTGATTGACAGTCGAAAGAGTTGAAAGCCTTGGCCAGGTCGATGAATACGGCTGCACAGTACTGTCTTTATTGATAGCGGTTATGATATCGTTTAGTACCTTGAGCGTTGTTGACGTGCACCCGTGACAGAGGAGAAGGTACGGTGGGATTCGAAATGGTTAGTGATCTGTTTATTAAAACCTTTTAGGGATCCAATCCCGTGAACGGGATCGTTTTCGGAGAAAACAAAGCGTGACAAATAAAAAACAAGAATTCGTAATATTTAACATTCATGGAAGTGTTGCATACTGTTACAAAGCTTGGTAATCTAACAGTGTTGTCAGATTTCAGAAATGCTTTACGGCGAAAGCAAAACATTTGATTATCTGAGGTCAGCCCCTCACACCAAAATAGCTTTTTCAACCAGCACTGGTGACACAAAATCACAAAATAGAGTTATAAAAACTCACTTACTTTTTAAGATCTTCTGATGTTTGCAACCAGGAGGGTCCCAGCTCACAACCGATGTTCGTTTTGTTCAATAAAGTCAATATTTATATCCGAAAAACGCCGTTTAGATGGCGCCATTGAATTCAGAAATCCACAGAAATCCACTCCGTCAAAACGACGACAGAAAAGTCCAAAATGTTACGGGTAAAGTCTATTTTTGTCAAACAAAGACTCTATATAATCCTTAGGTTGTCTAAAATGTTAATAAACTATACAATTTCATGCGGAAAGAACTATGTTCAATAAAGAAGGCAAATTCTCATGCGTGTGCTCTCCCCAGAGCACGCCGAAACACTGTTTTTCTTCCGGGGCTCTCATCTCTCAGAGTGAAAATACTTATTCATTTTTCAAAATACAAGCCCAAAGCCTTCAATAATAGAAGCCATAGGAATAGGAAAATAGGGGAGGAATTCAATGGTTTTCAATAGCTTTTCAAAATAAGAGCATGGGAGCTGAATAAATTTTTTTCTGGTTGGATTTCCTTCGGGGTTTCGCCTGCCAAATCAGTTCTGTTACAGCCACAGACATAATTCTAACGGTTTTGGAAACTTCAGAGTCTTTTCTATCCAACATTACCATTACCATCCAACATTAACATTATATGCAGATCCTAGCCTCTGGGCCTGAACAACAGCCCATTTACCTTGGGCACATCAGACAGGCAGAAACTAGGAATTCTGCCCCCTAGCCCTAAGAAGTTTACTAACTTGGCATTCGAAGACTTTAGAGAGGCAGGGCAGGATGGATATAGGTCTATAACAGTTTGGGTCTAGTCTCACCCCCTTTGAAGAGGGGGATCACCGCGGCAGCAATCCAATATTTAGGAATCTCGGACGATACGAGGTTGAACAGGTTGAACAGGCTAGTAATGGGGGTTGCAACAATGGCGGCGGATAGTTTTAGAAGGAGAGGGTCCAGATTGTCAAGCCCAGCTGATTTGTACAGGTCCAGGTTTTGCAGCTCTTTCAGAACATCTGCTATCTGGATTTGGGTGAAAGAGAAGCTGGGGAGGCTCGGGCAGGTAGCTGCTGGCCGGGGTTGGGGTAGCTAGGAGGAAAGCATGGCCAGCTGTAGAGAAATGCTTATTGAAATGTTCATGGATTTATCGGTGGTGACCGTGTTACCTAGCCTCAGTGCAGTGAGCAGCTGGGAGGAGGTGCTCTTGTTCTCTATGGACTTTACAGTGTCCCAAAGCTTTTTGGAGTTAGAGCTACAGGATGCAAATTTCTGTTTGAAAAAGCTAGCCTTTGCTTTCATGACTGACTGTGTGTATTGGGTCCTTACTTCCCTGAACAGTTGCATATCACAGGGACTATTCAATGCTATTGCAGTCTGCCACAGGATGTTTTTGTGCTGGTCAAGGGCAGTCAGGTCTGGAGTAAACCAAGGGCTATATCTGTTCCTGGTTCTACATTTTTTGAAAGGGGCATGCTTATTTAAGATGGTGAGGAAATTACTTTTAAAGAACGACCAGGCATCCTCTACTGACGGGATGAGGTCAATATCCTTCCAGGATACCCGGGCCAGGTCGATTAGAAAGGCCTGCTCGCAAAAGTGTTTTAGGGAGCGTTTGACAGTGATGAGGGGTGGTCGTTTGACCGCGGACCCATAGCGGATGCAGGAAATGAGGCAGTGATCGCTGAGATCCTGATTTAAAACAGCAGAGGTGTATTTGGAGGGCAATTTGGTCAGGATAACATCTATGAGGGTGCCCATGTTTACGGATTTAGGGTTGTACCTGGTGGGTTCCTTGATGATTTGTGTGAGATTGAGGGCATCTAGCTTAGATTGTACGACTGCCGGGGTGTTAAGCATATCCCAGTTTAGGTCACCTAACAAAACAAACTCTGAAGATGGATGGGGGGCAATCAATTCACATATGGTGTCCAGGGCACAGCTGGGAGCTGAGGGGGGTCTATAACAGGCAGCAACAGTGAAAGACTTATTTCTGTAGAGGTTCATTTTTTAAATTAGAAGTTCGAACTGTTTGGGCATAGACCTGGAAAGTATGACAGAACTTTGCAGGCTATCTCTGCAGTAGATTGCAACTCCTCCCCCTTTGGCAGTTCTATCTTGACGGAAAATTTGTAGTTGGGTATGGAAATCTCAGAATTTTTGGTGGCTTCCTAAGCCAGGATTCAGACATGGCAAGGACATCAGGAGTGTGCTAAAGCAGTGAGTAAAACAAACTTAGGGAGGAGGCTTCTGATGTTAACATGCATGAAANTCCATTTTGGATGCTTTAGACCAGAGAAAAAGACCAAACAAGTGGGTCCCCCCTTGATGACAACAGTACCCAGGGCGCGCGCCCGAGAAGTCGCACAGTGTCTTATTTATCGTCGTTATTGATCACTTTATATTCCGGTTGATTTATAATAGTAAATATACGTAAAAGTGTTCCTAAGGATACATTTAAAACTATGTTTGAATGTTCTTGGACAAGTTTATAGGTATAAGATGAACGAGTTCGCGCCACGTTTCAATGGACTAGTGGAGGCTGTCGTTTCTGACTATGACGCGCGAACCAAATGGAGATTTATGGATATAATACATTACTTTTTCTAACAAAAGAACCATGGATTGTCTTCGTTGGACACTTAGGATGACCTCAGCAGAAGTTCTTCAACAGGTAATTGATTTGTTTTCGCTGTGAAATGTGTTATGTGTGTGCCACGCTGGCTAATGAATTCATGGCTATGAGAAAGTATGTGAGGTGCTGCCCTCAAACAATCAAATGTAGTGCTTTCGCCGTAAAGCCTTTTTGAAATCTGACAACGCTGTGATATTGCCAAGAAACAGAGCTTTTGATGAGTATGAAACACTTGTATATTGGTGGATGTTTAATAATTCAACTTTGGGATTTTGAATTTGGCGCTTTACATTTTACCTGGTGGTGTCGGGAGCGACCCACCGCTCCCTGTGAAGTTAAACAGCCACTACAAACTTCAACTAATTTTAGCCGCCACTGGCTCAAAACCCAAGGGAGTGATAGGGGCAACTGTGCAATTTGTAAAGTTAATTATTTGGTTTGATGTTATCTAAAGGTGATTTGGCCATAATAAAATAAACATTGCTTGTTTGTCCCAATCACTTCCATAGATTTGTAGTGGGTTGTGGCTAAAGTTAAATAGAGGTAAATAGACTTACGTGGGTTGGGGGGGAAGAGGGTGCAGCTCTGGCAGTGGATGATCTCCTTGACGATGGGCAGATCTTGGGGCAGGGGGGGCGGTGGTACGTAACCAAGGCCAGGCATCATGGGGTTCATGGGAGCGATGCCCGTCATCATGCCAAGGCCTGAGTCGAAATCTGACGGAGATGCACACACACGAGAATGGAATAACACATATAAAAACACAAATTTCCACAGGTATTAGTTCATCCCACGTTGACATTTTCATGTTTCATTTGACATTGTGCATTTCTCCTTGAGCACTTTGTGGAGGTTCTGTCAACAATGGTGAAACACAAACAGTTTTTAAATAACTGAATCCATGCTCTCATGAATAAAATAACATTCAGACATCCTGCATATTTAAAGTGGAGCTACGGCTACATGAGATTCTACTGACTCTCTTCTCTGTTGCTGATTGGCTGACCTTTAATGTGCTGTCTGTAGAGAGAGAGAGAGAGAGAGAGAGAGAGAGACGGATCGAAGAACCAGCCTTCCTTCACAGGTAGGGGACTATTGATTTAGACTGCAACTGGATACACTCTGCACGCACAGACACACTAACTATGTATCTGCAGAGGGTTTTAGAAATGAGTGTGTGTTTGTGTGTGTGTGTGTGATGGACCACAATGTGAGGCCTGACTGTGACAAAACAGAAAAGAGTATAACAAAGTACCACTTTTTAACCTTTATGTAAATTATGTTTAAATCCCACTTTGTGAGACAAGGAAGCTTTTCAATAATTTCAACTTGAGGAAGATATAAATGAGGATGAAGGATGAGGAAGAGAGGGGGTCACATGCCAGACGTGTAGATGGACCAATCAGAGGAGAAGACAGTAACCGGAAGTCTAGGTCTGCTTAAGCCCTCTCTGTGGCCGTTATTTATGACATCATATCTTGTATTCATGCGCGGGTGATGACTTCACCAGACCAGCGAGGCGGAGGTGAAGTGATGGCAGGAGTAGAGATATAGGAAGGAGGGAGGGAGCGGTACAGCGGACTCTGTGTGTCTGCTGAATTCCAAGGCCAGTCTCAGTGGCAGCTCTGGTCTCCGGGCTGGCTGAGAGGCCCACAGAGGAGCTCTCTGGTGGGTCTCAGAGAGGAGTGGAAGTGGTCCTTTTCTGAATGAGGGAGTGAGGCCCACTGCAGAGCTCTGTCATGGGCCATACTGTGACAAGTGTGAGCTGATTCATAACTGCCCCTTAGTACCCTGACACTGCGGAAATGGGAACAGTGCTGAAGAAAACACTCCTAGCTGGCACACTCATACACCCATTCTGAGCACGGACAAGATCTGGTTTGATCAAGACAAAGCTGTTTCCATTTCGCTGCTGCCTTTTCCTTATTCCTTCCAGTGTGTGTGTGTGTGTGTGTGTGTGTGTGTGTGTGTGTGTGTGTGTGTGTGTGTGTGTGTGTGTGTGTGTGTGTGCGTGCGTGCGTGCGTGCGTGCGTGCGTGCGTGCGTGCG
>QNTS01001294.1:314397-326005 GCA_003317085.1 Hucho hucho | reverse complement strand
GTCTGGTATAATAAAGGACTAATGATGTTTCCTCTGTCTGGTATAATAAAGGACTAATGATGTTACCTCTGTCTGGTATAATAAAGGCCTAATGATGTTACCTCTGTCTGGTATAATAAAGGACTAATGATGTTACCTCTGTCTGGTATAATAAAGAACTAATGCTGTTACCTCTGTCTGGTATAATAAAGGACTAATGGTGTTACCTCTGTCTGGTATAATAAAGAACTAATGATGTTACCTCTGTCTGGTATAATAAAGGACTAAGGCTGTTACCTCTGTCTGGTATAATAAAGGACTAATGATGTTACCTCTGTCTGGTATAATAAAGGACTAATGATGTTACCTCTGTCTGATATAATAAAGGCCTAATGGTGTTACCTCTGTCTGGTATAATAAAGGACTAATGGTGTTACCTCTGTCTGGTATAATAAAGGACTAATGATGTTACCTCTGTCTGGTATAATAAAGGACTAATGATGTTACCTCTGTCTGGTATAATAAAGGACTAATGGTGTTACCTCTGTCTGGTATAATAAAGGACTAATGATGTTACCTCTGTCTCCTGCATCTCAAATACTCTCATTACACTCCCATCCCTGGGTTGCCATGGCAAAGGCTGTTAAAACTGTTGTATAGAGAGAAGTGTTGTGTTTTACTGCAGTTTTACAACAGTCGTCATGTTGTCACTGACCAAACAGTCAAGGCATAGTTGAGGCTCAGAGGCTTGTTAACCATTTATACCCTCCTTAGTGGGTCTGCAACAACAACTAAAGGAGCTGTAATTGTAGAAGGGGGAGTTGGAGCTATTTTACAGCAGGTCAAACAAGAGTCGTGCAAACAGCCTCACTCATCAGTCATAACAAAACTGACTAGTCTCACTGACTAGTCAAAACAAAAAGGGCATAAAAACAATGAGATGGTTTAGAATCAGTGACAAGCGTATAAGTCTCAGTTTCCGATTGGATCCAGATACCCCCACGAGGTTTAGCTCATCACTCAACAACTAACTGTGTTATCATAGGAGATCTTAGAACTGATCTTATCATCAGGTTTATACTAATCGAAGAGTTGAAGGCTTTGAGAGATTGGTAGAGTGCTGGTCGAGATAAAGGTTAGTGCTGCTGGCCTCACGCCCTGAAATGGTAAGATGCTGTAGAGGAATTGTCCACAGTATCATGGTTCCACCGGTCAGCAGAGGGCGACAGAGACCATCTTAGAGACAATTAGGACACTATAGTGTTATCTATTTGCCATTAAAATTTCCCCTTTTAAAGAGGTGTGTTTCTGTCTCTGTTTTGCAGAAGCTTGATTTTCGGTTGCCATGTGTGTCTGTCCCCTGAGTAAGTTTTCTAGTCATGCAGTGGTTCCTCCTTTAAAAAAAGTTGCAGCGTACTGCGGCACAGCTTGCATGGTGCCGCAGAATTCTATGGCACGTTATTTAAGTGTGAAGCACTGGTATCATTAATGCTAGTAAGTGTTAGTTTGACCACCAGAGGGCATCTTTGAGAAGCATTTGATAGCCTTCAATAATGGCCGAACTAGAGAACGCAGTAATGCGGGAGATCGGGGTTCACTTCCCTGACTGGGAGGAAGGAGTAGTATGTCCTTGTAAATAAGAATGTGTTCTTAACTGATTCCATACGTGTTATTTCATAGTTGTGACGTCTTCACTATTCTTCTACAATGTAAAAAACTATGAAAATAAAGAAAAACCCTGGAATGAGTAGGTGTGTCCAAACTGACTGGTACTTGCTTAATAAATTTTATGAAAATTAGATGGAACGGAAAATACGGCACTGTACAACGTGAGGGTCAGAAGTACAGTACTGGGCTATTTAGCTAAAGAATAAAGTGTCCTGCGGGCACGAGGGAGACCGGGGTTCCTGACAGAGAGGAAGAAGTAGGCTGTCCTTGTACAGTTGAAGTTGGAAGTTTACATACACTTAGGTTGGAGTCATTAAAGCTCGTTTTTCAACCACTCCACACATTTCTTGTTAACAAACTATAGTTTTGGCAAGTAAGTTTGGACACAAGTAATTTTTCCAACAATTGTTTACAGACAGATTATTTCACATATAATTCACTGTATCACAATTCCAGTGGGTCAGAAGTTTACTTACACTAAGTTGACTGTGCCTTTAAATAGCTTGGAAAATTCCAGAAAATTATGTTATGGCTTTAGAAGCTTCTGATAGGCTAATTGACATCATTTGAGTCAATTGGAGGTGTACCTGTGGATGTATTTCAAGGCCTTTACCTTCAAACTCAGTGCCTCATTGCTTGACATCATGGGAAAATCTAAAGAAATAAGCCAAGACCTCAGAAAAAAATTGTAGACCTCCACAGGTCTGGTTCATCATTGGGAGCAATTTCCAAATGCCTGAAGGTACCACGTTCATCTGTACAAACAATAGCACGCAAGTATAAACACCATGGGACCACGCAGCCGTCCTACCGCTCAGGAAGGAGACGTGTTCTGTCTCTTAGAAATGAACTTCCTTTCAATCTCAGAACAACAGCAAAGGACCTTGTGAAGATGCTGGAGGACACAGGCACAAAAGTATCTATATCCACAGTAAAACGAGTCCTAAACCGACATTACCTGAAAGGCTGCTCAGCAAGGAAGAAGCCACTGCTCCAAAACCGCCATAATTAAGCCATACTACGGTTTGCAACAGCACATGAGGACAAAGATCCTACTTTCCTCTGGTCTGATGAAACAAAAATATTACTTTTTTGGAAAAAGGGAGAGGCTTGCAAGCCGAAAGAACACCATCCCAACTGTGAAGCACGTGGCAGCATCATGTTGTGGGGGTGCTTTGCTGCAGGAGGGAATGGTGCACTTCACAAAATAGATGGCATCATGAGGAGGGAAAAGTATGTGGATATATTGAAGCAACATCTCAAGACATCAGTCAGGAAGTTAAAGCTTGGTCGCAAATGGGTCTTCCAAATGGACAATGACCCCAAGCATACTTCCAAAGTTGTGGCAAAATGGCTTAAGGACAACAAAGTCAAGGTATTGGAGTGGCCATCACAAAGCCCTGACCTCAATCCTATAGAACATTTGTGGGAAGAACTGAAAAAGCGTGTGTGAGCAAAGAGGCCTACAAACCTGACTCCATTACACCAGCTCTGACAGGAGGAATGGGTCAAAATTCACCCAACTTAATGTCGGAAGCTTGTGGAAGGCTACCCAAAATGTTTGACCCAAGTTAAACAATTTAAAGGCAATGCTACCAAATACTAATTGAGTGTATGTAAACTTCTGACCCACTGGGAATGTGATGAAAGAAATAAAAGCTGAAATAAATAATTCTCTCTACTATTATTCTGACATTTCACATTCTTAAAATAAAGTGGTGATCCTAACTGACCTAAGACAGGGATTTTTACTAGGATTAAATGTCAGGAATTGTGAAAACTGAGTTTAAATGTATTTGGCTAAGGTGTATGTAAACTTCTGACTTCAACTGTAAATATGAAATGGTTCTTAACGGACTTGCCTAGTTAAATAAAGGTTACACTTAGAGCATAACATTTCTACACCTTAATTTTCTAATTCTAGTTTAACTAATACCCAAATGGAGATTTTGTTTCAGTGAAAATAAAAATCTCATTGATTTATCAAGACCAGTACCCATGCTTGTCTCAGAGCAGCGCGAAACGGTGCTAAAATAGTTCTAGGCTTTTACCTTAAAATCCTATTGCTTCTAACTTCAATATTCTCTTTAAATAAATAAGACCTACACCACTTTTACCAGCACAGCTCAACACAGCTCGCCTACGGTAGACCTAGAGTATATCGAAAAACATGACCATGACTCTCCGCCAATAATTACATATAGAGGACTGGAGGACCAAAAGTCGCCTCATGGGTCTTCTGGTGGCGGCCGGCACGGGTATCGAACCTGCATCTGTAGCAACGCATTTTGCACTGCGGGAGCCCCCATCCACAAAGTATCTAAATACAGAGAGGTGTTGGGAAAGGTATATTGTCCTGCTAATAGCCCATAATGGGCATTTATAACACTGTACATGTTGTCCTGGTCAGGATAACCAAGAAATGTCTTTATTAAATACTATCAGAAAAAATGTTGGTACTTATTTATTTTGATCCAAAGCCATAAATGAGTGAGTCACTCAGCTTTATGTAGGTGCCGCTATATGACTGTGTCATCAATTTGATAATATATAGCAATATTTTGGAGGTTATTTTGTTTTTAAAAAAATGAAAGAGAGCTATTGTAATCTGAATAAAGGCCAAAATAATATTTGTAAAGGCCAAAACATTTATTTCTGGGCCAATTGCTGGGCCAATTGTGCGCCGCCCATAAAGGCCAAAACATAGCCCTGCTAATAGCCATAATGGCGCTGTACAACGTGGCCATGTGTTTGAAAGAGTATTTTCCAGTAAGCAACAATTTGTTTACCTTCACTATTCCAATATTTCTGTAATTCTGTGATATTTATTCCCATAGTAATTTGTTATGGATCCATAACTAAATAAACATCAGCATTTTGAAAGAGTATTCTTATCATTTCATTAACGAAAGCATAAAGATGTTGATGAAGAAATACTGTACTGCTGTTTTGAGTTAGAAATGTAACACTTCAGAGTGAGAGCATAACATTTCTACACCCTAATTTGTGACTCAATAATTACATATAGAGGATTGGAGGATATTTCTGTAATTCAGTGACAATTATTCCCATAGTAATTTGTTATGGATCCATAACTAAATAAACATAGCCATTTTGAAATAGTATTTTTTACCATTATTTTATTAATGAAAGCATAAAAATGCCATTATTAGTAACAACAATAATAATAATAATAAATCACTTGGTTTAAAAAATAACAATATTTTGGAGATGATTTCGTTTTCAAATAACGTAAAATTAGCGAGAAAAAGGCCATTCTTGAACACGGGGTAAAACATTGTTACTAATCTAAAACCTACAGTCATCTCATGGGTATCCCAGTTGAGGCCGGCACAGTTATTAAACCAGCATCTGTAGCAACACAGCTTGCACTGCTATGCAGTCTTAGACTTTGCACCACTCAGTCGCTGTACAACGAGACCGGTCGGGAGTGGCTTACAGTAAGAGCAAAATAATCCTAACAAAATAAAATAAAAACCTTAATGTAAAAACAGTTCTAGTAAGCAATACTGAAGTCTTGCACAATTATCAGTTTCTATTTAGGTTTATGTTGCCCATTCATTGTCAGTTAGAGACACATTAGGACCCAAAAGCATAATCAGTGCTCTAACCCCCTTGTGGTGGTCTGGAGCAGTGAAGTGGTGATGCACGGTACCATGCTAAATAAACCACATATTGTTTTAAACAATCAATAATTTTGCAGTTTAATTATAGCCATTATTGATTTAATAGAATCAATTTACATTGAGCCCTTGATCGATCTAATTCTGTTTTAGTTGAAAAAAGCCCAAAATTAACCAGAGCTGCAAAAAAAACACATTTTCAATTGAAAATAATTTAAGTGACAAATCTCTACCTTGACCCCCACCGTGCCAAAGTAATGGCACAGGCCTAATCTCAGCCTTACTTGTCTATGAGCTGCAGTAAAGGCTTTTGAACTGCAGTAAAGGCTCCCCCAGGGTGCTGATGGGAAATGTATCCGTTTTAAGGCCCATTGGCTGGAGGCCTCCGAGGACGCCAAGAGAAGCTCAGGGACATTTAGTTTACAACGGACAAGGTCTTAACAGCTAACAGGCCAATTACAGCCTCTAACAAAGAAAGGTCTCCTGGAACACTATCATGGTCATATACCCCCAGAACAGTGAAGGAAGACTGTACTCAGGACTAACTGAGAGAGAGACAGAGAGAGAGAGAGTAGACAGAGGAGAGTGAGAGAGAGTAGACAGAGAAGGAGAGAGAGAGAGTAGACAGAGAAGGAGAGAGAGAAGTAGACAGAGAAGGAGAGAGAGAGAATGGTCTAACTAATGGCAAATGATATGCATTTTTTATCTCAATCTGGACCATCCACATAAAGAAAATTAGGTCTAATGATAGTTTGTCAGAAAATTGTAATGCCTGGTAAGAAATAATTAGGGGTTTTATCAACATAAAATTATCAAATAGCCTATAAATGTGTCCTTGCTGAACAGAAAATTGGTGGGTGAAATGTTGCAGTATCTAATTAATTTCCACTCCATGTATCTATATCAAAAGTAAAAACATCCATGACATTAAATGTCTCTGATTTCCTTTGAATATTGATTCTGGGGCCGTAGACTCACAGCATGATCAGAATATAGGAGGAGGCGAGTGCCATTTTCATTAAAACACAATCGTCAGAGTAGTGGTGCCAGTCCATCCTTGCGCATGAAAAACACTCACCAGGCAGAATAAAATGCATGCATCATGAAATAGCTTTCTTGGAGTGGATGGATGCTTGTTTGACCTTAATCTAGTGGATGCAGATCTGTGTTCAGCTCTGTGCTTCTGTTTGTGTGTCAGCAGGGCTTCCTTCCACCTGAATCCAAGATCAGCACAACTAGATGAACACTAAAAAGTGTAGAGTATTGATTCCAAGTAAGGAATAGGATACATTACTGTGTGCATCCACATCCACCTAAAGACATGAGTGTGTGCGTGTTTATGTTTAATGATGAATGAGTGGCCTTCTCTTCCCTCCTTTCATCTATTAATAATGTACAAATCTTAGAGCACTTCTCATTAACAGTGGAGCTGTGAGAAAGAGCTCAGAGTGGGGTGTAGATAACAGATCTGTTCATTTAGGATGAGGGCCACTGAAAGGAGAGTTCAGACAGAAGTAGCTGTGTTAGAAGCAGCCTGAAGACACAGATCTCTCTGCACCTGGGAATCCATCAGCTTAATCCTGCCAACTTTTCAGAGGGGAATGGTCTGCCTCATCTCCCTCATCAAAGGTCTCCCCCATCTCTCTTCCACATCATACTACAGGCCCTACTGTTACAGTAGTTCAACCCTTCAGTACGTTTGGAAGACAGGCTAGAATAGCATACTTAAATCAAATCCAGCTGCAACAATTTGGCTGATAAAAGTAAATATTGTTTTTAACTTTACTAATAGCTTTTCCTCTTTTGCAATAAACATACCTCCAAAGAGGTAAACCTATTTGTATTCACATTTTTTATTAATATTAACTTCCACCTGAGAGAAGTCACTTGTTGATTGTTCAGGCACATCAGAGATGATCTTTATCATATACAACATCACTCTGGTGCTACTTGCTTTAGCTTTGAGCTGAATGAATCATTCACACGTGTTTACTCCCTTCAAACTGGACAAATCATACAGGTCTGAACTCTGATAACATAATGATGTTGAAAACAGCATTGTCATGCACTCCAGCTGATTACTCTATGTGCACAGGCTAACTGCCTGATTAGCTTAATTAGCTTTCCTTATAATACTGTATCATGAATGAGATCACCATTTATTAAACTAATGGAGCCCTTTTGAAGAGCTGTGTGATTAAACTTGGAAGCAAGGACTGATTCATCACTCAGTGCTTTGGTAGGAGTTGAGGAGTGAAATGCCATCTATTCAGAATAATGTGGAACAAAACGTGTTCCACAAAACGTGTTCCACGTCTTATTGTTTACGTTTTGTCCAGTGTGTCTTTCTTGACATTCTCTACCCCTCATAGGTGAGTGTTTCTTTAGTGTGTATTACTCTCTCAAATCCTTCACTTTAATGGGGGAGATCAGAGATTTCTGGAGGATGATGACACTTGGAGAAGAGCTGGGCTGAGTTATCTGTGGAAGTGCAGCTAATGAAAGACACCACATTAAAGCACCCGGGCTTGACTTCCTCTTTTAGAACTTCACCTTGAAGATGAAGAGAAAAAAACCACCTCAGCCACATCGACTGCTTTTTGTCTTTGAATAATCTTTGCTGAGGACTTCCCAGGACAGAGTGCTTTCTGATAAACAACCTCTGTTTCTACAGTCTATTCAGGATCCATTTTTAGACGAATGGAGCAGGAGCCCAATTGTTTTTATAGGCAACATACCGTGAATCCTATGTGAAAGAAGAGAGAGAGACTGCACTTTGTCCATATAACCCTGGAGGGTCATTGTCCGCAAAGGTGTTCTCTCTGTCCTCAATTCAAGCCAATCCCAATTTATAAAACAAACCATCACCGAGACATTATTGACAGTTAAAAGCAGGATTAATGAGTGATTACTCTTAGACACTTTGATTGTCATGAATGTCTGTGCACTATGAAGATGAAAATGCTGGAAATGCTTTAGTGAGAGGAATGGGAAGTGTTTTTTGTGTGTGTTCACAGAGACCGACAACACTGTGTTTGGGATGGAGAGTGTCCCTGTCAGTGGCCACTAGGGGTGTCCAGGGCCCCAAAGCTATATTCCAGTTAATGAGGGCTGCTTCAGGGGCCACAGGGACACACACAGGGACAGTAGCCCCCCTCCCCTGAATCGTCCTCCCAATGCTCCCCCCCCTTCTCTTCTGCTCCACTCTTTACAGTGCAGAGAAGATAGGCAAGCTAGGTTCAAGTACAGCACATTACATAGACCTGACAATTAAGGCACACAGGGAGAATGGAGCGAGAGGGGAATGGAAAGCATACTGAGCCCTAGCTTAGTAAATCTTAATGGAAGAGTGGGTCTCAAAATACAGTAGGCATCAAGTAATACCAGTAATCTCATTTTGTAACACACTAATGGATTCTGAACAGACCTGACACATGCGCCGCACATAATTTCATTATTTTGAAGGGAAATGGATGGTGAAGTGATGAGCATTTTGGTAATTAGTGGAGAGAACCCCCACCAAAAAAAGTAATTGAAAAAGTTTGTTGTGATTTCATAATTAAAGTGAATGATACCAGGGGAAAATGCAGTTGGGAGCACAAACTTAGATTCATCATTAAACATTACAAATTCAGGGGTTGCTTGCATTCATGTGCGCTAATGTATTAAGACTTCAAGCCTCAAAGCTGGAGCAGAACCCCCATAATAGACAATTTAGAGGAACAAATTAAATCAAATCAGGCTGTTCACAAACACACAGGCCTTTAACCTGCCAGCCACAACAAGCTTATAATAACCAAAACAAACCTGCCAGTCATAACAAACCTGTAATAGTCAAAATACATCTAGGCCTATGTAATGAAAATACAGTATTAAAGACTTTGATGGTATGTACACAAGTTTGCCAGTCATAACAATCCTACTGAGAGAGCAGATTTACCACAGATAATCCACACTGTTACTTTGTCTTCAAATCAAATCGTATTGATCACATGAGCCAAATACAACACCTGGAGACTTTAGAGCGAAATGCTCACTTACAAGCCCGTTCCCAACAACGCAGAGTTAAAAAGTAATACAAGTATTTGCTAAATAAAAAAGGAAATAGTAACACAATAAAAACAATAATGAGGGTATATACAAGGAGTACCAGTACTGAGTCAATGTGCAGGGGTACGAGGTAGTTGAGGTAATTGAGGTAATACAGTATGTACATGTTGTTATGGTCAGCAGTGTATGTGAAGTGTGTATATGTGTGAGTGTGTGTGTGAGTGTGGTGTCAATTTTCATGTGTGTGTGTGTGTTTTGTGTGTGTGAGTGTTTGCAGTGTGTGTGTGTGCGTGTGTGTGTGTGTGTGTGCTGGAGTGTCGGTGTTAGTATGTGTGAGTGTGTGGCTAGAGTATAGTGAGTTTGCGGCCAGTGCAAGGGAGTCACAGTGCAAAACAATTAAGATAAATAAGTAATCAAGGGGGTCAATGTAAATTGTCTGGGTAGCCATTTGATTAACTGTTCAGCAGTCCTACGGCTTGGGGGAAGAAGCTGTTCAGGTACCTTTTGGTCCCAGACTTGACGCTCCGGTACCGCTTGCCGTGCGGTAGCAGAGAGAACAGTCTATGACTTGGGTGGCTGGAGTCTGACAATTTAGGGCCTTTCTCTGACCGCTTGGTATAGAGGTCCTGTATGTCTTATCATTCTGACAGATCCAGAGTGTCTGAAAATTCATTTAACAAGCTGACCTTCAGTTGGGTCATTGAGAGAGAGATAGGACTAGTGTGGGAGATAAATAGCTTTGAACAGGCTCCTGGAGGTGTAATTAGTGCTGTGGTTGTCATTACCTCCATAGATCACTGGATCTATATTTACATCAATAAAACTATCCCACATTAACATCAATAAAAACGTCACTTCAGCAACATCTCAGGGGCCACTTTTTATTTTTATATTATTTTATTTATTTCCCCTTTATTTAACCAGGTAGGCTAGTTGAGAAGTTCTCATTTACAACTGTGACCTGGCCAAGATAAAGCACAGCAGTTTGATACATACAACAACAAAGAGTTACACATGGAATACACAGACATACAGCCAATAATACAGTAGAAAAAAATAAAAAATAAGTCTATGTACAGTGAGTGCAAATGAGGTAAGATTTTTTTTTCATCTTTTTTTTTTACCGGTGAAAACAGACTGAGACCTGGATCTCTTTTACGGCTGTGCCCTGTGTAAACATGTTGACATGTACAGTTCTAGGCACAGTTCAAGACACAGTTCAACAGAAACAATCACAGACAACATCATATTGATCCTCCATAACATTTTTGAAATGGGCAAGGGACACCAGTGTCTAACTTAAGTTGGATCTGCAGTTTGTTCCATAAATAAGGTGCAAAGGAACTGAAGGCAGTCCTTCCCAACTCTGTGGAGACCGCAGGAGTCTCTAATGTAATCCACATCTGTGATCTGGTCATAAAATTAGTATATCTAGTTGAAATTAATGATGATATATTTGGAGGTAGTTTTAAAAGAAGTGCTTTATAAATAAACAAAAGAGCATGTTGCTCTCGCCTCACAGATAGAGAGGCCCAACCCACATGTTGATATAGGATACAGTGATGAGTTTTGTAACTATCACCTGTGATAAACCTGAGTGCACAATGGTAAATAGCATCCAGTGGTTTTAATGTGTTTGCCAATGCATGCATATAAATAATATCACCATCATCTAAAACGGACATAAAAGTAGCCTGCACAATTTGTTTTCTATTTACGGAGGACAGACAAGCCCTGTTTCTGTAAAGGAACACTATCTTGAATTTGAGCTTTTTTCCCAATTCAGTAACATGTTTTTTAAAAGAGAGCCTATCATCTAACCATACCCCTAAATATGTATATGCAGAGACCTGTTTGATTTGAGTACCATCCAAGCTAGTGATTACAAAAGTGTTTCTAACTGAGAGTTTAGACCTAGAAAAAAACATGACATTTGTTTTCTTAGCGTTTAAAACAAGTTTAAGCTGTAAAAGAGACTCCTGTAATATCCTAAAATCAGACTCCAACTGCATTAAAGCTTGGTCCGCTGTTGGAGCAATAGAGTACATCACTGTGTCATCTGCATATAAATGGAAATTACAATATCTGACATCATCACCAATGTTGTTTATATAAAGTGAGAACAATAGTGGGCCAATTATTGAACCCTGAGGGACCCCTTTAAGTAACTGTAAGGGGTCAGACTTGACCCCGTCGACCATGACGGCCTGAGTTCTATCTTTAAGATAGTCATAAAACCATCGGCAGGCATCAGTGCCCAGTCCTAT
>QNTS01001294.1:224087-311308 GCA_003317085.1 Hucho hucho | reverse complement strand
CATAGAGTACAAGGAGGAGCTGAGGGGGGGGCGATATACCCCTGCTAGAGTTAGCTGAGCGTTATTACCAAGTACCACATTTAAAACTAGACATTCATATTACTTTGGGACAGAGGTTGATATGGACACAGAAACATTTAAGCAGCATTTTACATAAATCGCGATACCACCACCTCTACCAACTCTATCAGCTCTATAAATATTGAACATCTGAATCAGGCACAGAATCACACAGCCACGATTCAGATACAATCAGTACGTCAACATTTGATTGTGAGACCAAAATGTCAATAAAGTCCAACTTTTGGATCAGGCTTCTAGCGTTCAAATGAATTATTCTAATGCCATTGCCACGGGAATTCATATCAGATGGAGTATCCAAGGTAGCACCTGAAGCTGCACTGGATGAGCAATAAACCCTTTTCGAGCTATTGACAGAGCTCAATTTTATGGGGACAAGATTACTACTAACAATACTTCTCTGCATGTGAGTAGTATTCGCAATACGGTGATTGGACAATAATCTAGGAATTGCAAAAAGGTTGTTAACTGTAGTTTGTTCCATATTTGCAATTGGGGGACTAATTAATGAACATACTCTGATAGGGGAGTGTACAATCCCAAAAGTCAACCCCCGAAGATACACAACGTCAGGTAATCAAAGGAGGTAGGGCCATGGTGGCGAGGTAATTACAATATAGCAATTAAACACTGGAATAGTAGATGTGCAGAAGATAAATGTGCAAGTTACTGGGGTGCAAAGGAGCAAGATAAATAAATATATACAGTATGGGCATGAGGTATTAGGATGGGCTGTTATTAGAGAACAGGGTCATTTGTGACGTTCTAAAACACCCACACTTTTTACATACTCCTCATCATCTCGTACACTTTATTAATGAGTTATGATGCATTAGTACCCAATAATTTCCCCCTGTGGGGGCATTTTGTCCTCTGTCCTTCTGTCTCCTCAGGGAGTAGGGAGGAGAGTAAAGACTCTCTGTTGAGACCGTCACATGGTCAGGGTAACTAACTCTCTGGGGAATAGAGAGACTTCAAAGAGACAAGCATACACTGAATAATTGATCAAGTGTCACTGCTTTTCAGTCCTTTATCTCCTTATCCCTCAGTCCGGCTCCATATTTGAAAGAACAACATGCATGCATATGGACTGATAGACACACACATGCAAAGGGCACACACGCGCACAGAACCAGAAAGACATACACACGAAGAAAGATATGAGTGATCCTTGTCTCTATCTCTCATGTGTCTATCTCAGCTCCCTGGATCTGAATCAACACTGACAGATGACTGTGGTTAATTGTTAATTCATGTACAAATGAAAGGGGTGTGGGCTGAGCTGCTAGTTCCCTCTTAGATAGTGGAGCAGTTTGCTCTCCTGCCTCTGGTTCCCTTTGCTCGCTCTCCCCCACATTAACTGTCATTAATCAAAACAGCTTTGTTAACAGACCTTAATTACAAAACAAAGGAGATGCTTTGAAAAGGGAATGCCTGGCCGTTAAACTTCAAGGTCTTGCCTGAAATCTGTTTGAAACGCTGGAAAATGTGGAATTAAACCAATGATGAGAACCTTAAGTATAATTACTTTATCTCATCTATCACAGCAAACATATAGGGCCTAATATCATCTGCCATGTAGGGATCATCAGCTAATAGGCCTATAGAGGCCTACTGAATATTATGAGTTTCCTGAATATGGGCTTTACTTTTCTCAATTAAATATCAATACATTTTGAAGCCAGGCTCCACCACCATGTTGTCGACATTTGGCTTCCGTTGGCAATTCTTATCACTCCCAAATGTGCAGAGCACCTCCATGTCAACAAAGTGGTTTCAATTCCTTGTTTCGCGCATGAAGGATTACCACAGCAAATTGAGGCAGATATCAATGCATTAGCGTGTTACTACTTCAAATCCCATTGAGAGCGAACAATGAGCTTGTGTGAACTCTCATTAATAACGCTAGGTGTTTTAATCATTTCAGGAGGGTGTCTTTCAATAAAGTTTATTAAACAGAAACATAGTGTATTTATCAAAATCATTAAATAGGCAAGTCAAACATGAACTTCACACATAATAACTATGAAGGTTTCTTTATTGAGGTGAAAGGGGAGTAAATTATTGCTTATTGCTGCTTGCATACGCGTGTAGCTAGATTAGCGCAGTGCAGCCTATGTTTGCTCAGTGCATATAGAGCAGTATAGTCTTTCAGAGAGAAGCCAGCTTTTAAGTCATACGTTTCTGTGGGAAACCGTCAGCAGTGGAAGGCTATACCAACCTTTGCAACACTCATCCACATCGGTGTCACGTCCTGGCCAAAGATAGCCCCTTTTGGCTACTCATTTGTGTTGTTGGTCAGGACGTGATCAGGGGTGGGTTAAGTTTCTGTGTTATTTTCTAGGTTGGTTTGGTTTGGGTTCCCAATTAGAGGCAGCTGTCAGTCGTTGTCTCTAATTGGGAATCCTATTTAGGTTGTTCAGTCCCCCACCTGTGTTGTGGGATATTGTGTTTATTCATTTGCATGTAGTTGCTGTGTTGAGCTACTCAGTGCGCTACGGTCGTTGCAACTTTGTGTTTTTGGTGAGTTCATAATAATAAATATGTTTAACTCAACCCTGCACGCTGCGCCTTGGTCCACTTCTGT
The DNA here is from genome assembly GCA_003317085.1 of Hucho hucho. Classification (NCBI taxonomy): domain Eukaryota; kingdom Metazoa; phylum Chordata; class Actinopteri; order Salmoniformes; family Salmonidae; genus Hucho; species Hucho hucho. The sequence goes on along the minus strand of QNTS01001294.1, from coordinate 308,640 downwards.
TGACGATCGTGACACACTGACAGTTGCAACATCCTCTGTATGTTCCAGGAGGAGATCCCCAAACCATCCCGCAAAACCAAAAGTTCTCAACTAGAAGCTCTTACTAGGAAAAACATTATATACAATTTAGTATTTTGGTTCCATTCAGGTCCAGTCTGCCTGTGCACTTGAGGGAGAGAATCTTGAAATGTTGCCCTGTACTTCTTCATTTTGTTCCTGGACTGAAAGTGTAACACCCTTTTTTCTAATATCAGACAGAACAATAAAAACTCAGTCGAACTCATGGAGATCCTATAGGTCGTTATCAATAAAACGTCACAACATGGTGCAGAGCATTCAACTTGGCTGCTGGGGGGCAAGGAGACCCCAGCTCTGCTAAACAATTAACAACGACGTGCCATTTTTATGGGATTCTTAAATACATTTTCTAACTAGTTGGTTTTTATATCACTCTTGAAGGTATTCAGAACTACACATTTCCGATTATTCCACATTTAGCTCCATCAACAGAGTTATACAGTATGTACCTGCATGCTTTTCATGATCAGTAAACAAATCAATTGATCATGTCATTTCAGATATGTGAGGGTAGCCTATCCATTTGGCATGTAGCTAGCTATCTAGCTAAGCAAACAACGTGTGTAATTTACCTTGCTTCATCAGAGATTAGGCTTTAGGAAAGAGCTCAACATCGGCAAGCAAGTAAAGATGTCAGTCGCACTACTGTCACCACTATAGATGGCAAGCAAATCAAACTATATTTTGAAATAGTCATCTATTGTTGTTTATCTCCTGAAAGTTAGCTTGTTAACTAGCTATATTGAAGTGATCTGTTGTTAGCTAGCTAGCCAATTTTACATGGTCCATCAATCAATGTAGTCCAGATTGTCTGTCAGCAGCAAATCATGATTAAACGTACCACTATATGTTAAGCCAACTGTACAAAGTTTCTAGCGGTAGCTTGCAAAGTAAACATGATCAGCTAACAGTACATCGGCAAATGCGCCCCTCTGCTGTTTAACAGGCAGAGCCCACAGCGGTTGGGAAATTAACCTAAACCACTCATACTTGTCAGGTTAGTTCACTTTATTATCACTCAAATATACAACTAACGGTGGCCAATTGATCATGAAACTACATGATCAATTGATGTTTACTGATCATGAAAAGCATGCATTTACTTGCTGTATAACTCGAGTGATAGAGCTAAATGTGCACAATTGTTTTGCATGGACTACTCGGAAATGTGTAGTTCTGTCTATGCTCTTCAAGTAGTGATGATATTACAACCAAATAGTTAACATTTATTTAATAATCCCTTGAAAACGGCACACCGTTGTCAATGGTTTTAAGCGGAGCTGGGTGTCTCCTTTGCCCCCAGCAGGCAAATCAAACGCTCTGACATTTTATTGATAACGACCTATAAAATTAGTAGAGGGACTATGTCATAAACCCTCAAAGTTCCAGAATGGGCTGAACATGGTAGCCATATTGCTCAGGGAGAAATCAAAAGCAGTCTAACTGGAATGAATGGCAGATTTTAATGATGCAGAAAAATAAAAGGCATGTAATATATCAGAAATTGTCTAATATAATTATTGTGAACCTAAGCTATTGTAATATAATTATAAATACACTTTACACTCCCACCGCTACTACTGCCTTTCTGAACTGCCTCAACACTAATCAGCGATTACTAAGGACACTATCAGCTGTGGAAGACCATTGCCAAGTCAAGACCTGCCACCACCAGATCCCTACATTTGATTTTGTTCTGTTTTTAAAGCGTCTTTCAGATTCTCTTTGTAATGAAAAGCCCTATATAAAATAAATATATTATTATTTATAAAATATGTAAACAGACCATAAATGACAACATTTTTGTTTTCTTGGAAAGCTATGAGTGCTATTATATGATACAATATCAGTACTTGTTGCATTTACAACTTGTCTAGGTCCTATCGTCAACTAACATCAGCCAGTGGTATGCTGTGGACTGACTGCATTGTTTGAATGGAATGCTGCCATATTGGCAGTTAATTTGAAAAATGCTAGAAAGCAGATAAATTCTTCAAATTCATAAATTTTACACAATATCTTATCACATCACTGGCGAACCATGGTTGATCAACTTCCTGACCAAAAGGGCCAACCTTTATCATATCTTATTGGTCCAGTGCAGTAATACGTAACAATACACCCGCCTTATAGTTGGTAGCCGGGGGAACAGGTCATGGCTCGGGTGGCTGAGTTCCTTGATGATCTTCTTGGCCTTCCTGTGACACCGGGTGCTGTAGATGTCCTGGAGGGCAGGCAGTGTGAACCCTGGTGATGCGTTGGGTTGACTGCACCACCATCTGGAGAGCCCTGCGGTTGCGGACGGTGCAGTTGCTGTACCAGGCGGCGACACAGCCCAACAGGATGCTCTCAATGGTGCATCTGTAGAAGTTTGTGAGGGTCTTATGGGCCAAGCTGAATTTCTTCAGCCTCCTGATGTTGAAGAGACATTGTTGCGCTTTCTTCACCACAGTGTATGCGTGGATGGACCATTTCAGGTTATCAGTGATGTGCACGCCGGGGAACTTTCTGAAGTCCACGATCAGCTCCTTCATTTTGCTGACGTTGAAGGAAAGGTTATTATCCCATAACAAGAAGGTTCATGTCCATTCTAGTATTCTAATTAATAATTATATGGTCAAACTACTAACCTAGACGGACCAGTCACTGTGTACAGCTCAGTACCAGCACCTCTGCTGCTCAACACACACATTCACTACACAGGCTAACTCTGGTTTAGTCAAAGAGAAGCACAGAACATTTATTTTGATTGTCGCCTAAAGGAGAACTTGACACATCTCTAAAAACAAGCACAAGAGTTTTTCTTTTGAAGTGGTGCATGTTAGAATAGACCAGTGCTGAAGAAGAGAAAGCTGATGCTCTCTGATGCTTTGTTCTTATTAAAGGGAATGCCTGGATGAGTGTCTGAAGCTCCTAATTACTTGTTGTCTCATGGCAAGGCTGACAGTAAAACATCGCCTTTGATGGTGTTAATTCAATAGCAGTGACTAAATAAGAGTGTAACAACACAAATATGTGTAGGAAAACGGTATGACACTTTTAAAAGCCATGTAAATAACCTCTGATGATTACAGACTACAGCAAAAGGGAAGTTAATATAAATGTGGCCTCATCGGTAAGTGATGAAGTATGCAGTTGATGAACTAAGATGCTGTTTTATTCAGTGAGCTGGCTGTGAAGGAGACATGCCTGTCTAAAAATGGCTAAGATACTCTACATGATCAAAAGTATGTGGACATCTCATTCCAAAATCACGGGCATTAATATGGAATTGGTCCCCCCTTTGCCGCTATAACAGCCTCCACTCTTCTGGGAAGGCTTTCCAATAGATGTTGGAACATTGCTGCGGGGACTTTCTTCCATTCAGCCACGAGCATTAGTGAGGTCGGGCACTGATATTGGGCGATTAGGCCTGGCTCGCAGTCGGCGTTCCAATTCATCTCAAAGGTGTTCAATGGTGTTGAGGTCAGGGCTCTGTGCAGGCCATTCCACACTGATCTCGACAAACCATTTCAGTATGGACCTCACTTTGTGCACGTGGGCATTGTCAGGCTGAAACAGGAAAGGGCCTTCCCCAAACTGTTGCTACAAAGTTGGAAGCACAGAACTATCTAGAATGTCACTGTATGCTGTAGCGTTAAGATTTTCCTTCAATGAAACTAACATGCTGACCACACCGCTCGCGCCGCGTGTGTGAGCGTTGCAAAATAAATTTACACATACATGTTATTCACGTCGTAGTGCAAAAAAAATGTATTAGGTGAACAATAGGTACAATAAGTACAAAAATAAAAACAACAGTAAAAAAAGACAGGCTATATACAGTAGCGAGGCTATATACAGAAGCGAGGATATATACAATAGCGAGGCTATAAAAGTAGCGAGGCTACATACAGACACCGGTTAGTCAGGCTGATTGAGGTAGTATATGTACATGTAGTTATGGTTAAAGTGACTATGCATATATGATGAACAGAGAGTAGCAGTAGCATAAAAAAAGGGGTTGGCGGGACACAATGCAGATAGATAGCCCGGTTAGCCAATGTGCGGGAGCACTAGTTGGTCGGTCCAATTGAGGTAGTATGTACATGAATGTATACTTAAAGTGACTATGCATATATGATAAACAGAAAGTAGCAGCAGTGGGGGAGGGGGCAATTTGATGACCTGTTCAGGAGTCTAATGACTTTGGGGTAAAAAACTGTTGAGAAGCCTTTTTGTACTAGACTTGGCACTCCGGTACCGCTTGCCATGCGGTAGTAGAGAGAACAGTCTATGACTGGGGTGGCTGGGGTCTTTGAAAATGTTTAGGGCCTTCCTCTGACACAGCCTGGTGGCAGGCAGCTTAGCCCCAGTGATGTACTGGGCCGTACGCACTACCCTCTGTAGTGCCTTGCGGTCAGAGGCGGAGCACTTGCCATACCAGGCAGTGATGCAACCAGTCAGGATGCTCTCAATGTTGCAGCTGTAGAACCTTTTGAGGACCTCAGGACCCATGCCAAATCTTTTTTAGTCTCCTGAGGTGGAATAGGCTTTGTCGTGCCCTCTTCACGACAGTCTTGGTGTGTTTGGACCATTCTAGCTTGTTGTTGATGTGGACACCAAGGAACTTTAAGCTCTCAACCTGCTCCACTACAGCCCCGTCGATGAGAATGGGGGCGTGCTCGGTCCTCCTTTTCCTGTAGTCAACAATCATCTCCTTAGTCTTGGTTACGTTAAAGGAGAGGTTGTTGTCCTGGCACCACACGGCCAGGTCTCTGACCTCCTCCCTATAGGCTGTCTCGTCATTGTCGGTGATCAGGCCTACCACTGTTGTGTCGTCTGCAAACTTAATGATGGTGTTGGAGTCATGCCTGGCCATGCAGTCGTGGGTGAACAGGGAGTACAGGAGGGGATTGAGCACGCACCCCTGGGGAGCTCCAGTGTTGAGGATCAGCGTGGCAGATGTGTTGCTACCTACCCTCACCACCTGGGGGCAGCCCTTCAGGAAGTCCAGGATCCAGTTGCAGAGGGAGGTGTTTAGTCCTCTTCCCACCTCCTCATTGGTTTATAGAAGCAGACACCTATGAAAGTACACCTATGATAATACACCTATGAAAGTTATATAAAGTCCAAAGAAGAAACCTGGAAGGAGGAGAGGACTACAAATAATTCAGTTTACCGTTTTATGTGTGGATTAATTGTCGGAGTAGAGGACCATTTCAGGTAAAATAATAACTCAACGTTTATATCCCAGGACAAATTAGCTAGCAACAGCAAGCTATCTAAATAGGGCAAATTAGCTAGCAACTGCAAGCTAGCTAGTTAAATTGGCATAAATGTTTAATGCTTTTCGACCTGTTCCCAAATTAATATAATTGGTTCAGATTAATATAATTAATATAATTGGTTTTGATATTTCAACCTGCGTGTCGTGATCGCGTTTGGTGTGGGCGGACAAAATCTATTTTCGCACGTCTGGTTTGGGTTTGGTGTAAAGGGCCTAAGCCAAATCATGAAAAACAGCCCCAGACCATTATCCCTCCTCCACCAAACTTTACAGTTGGCAATATGCATTGGGGCAGGTAGCGTTCTCATGGCATCCGCCAAACCCAGATTAGTCCGTCGTATTGCCAGATGGTGAAGCGTGATTCATCACTCCAAAGAACGCATTTCCACTGCTCCAGAGTCCATTGGCGGAAAGCTTTGCATCACTCTAGCCGACGCTTGGCATTACGCATGGTGATCTTAGGCTTGTGTGCAGCTGCTCGGCAATGGAAACCCCCATTTCATGAAGCTCCCGACAAACAGTTATTGTGCTGATGTTGCTTCCAGAGTCAGTTTGGAACTTGGTAGTGAGTGTTGCAACTCAGTAGTGATTGCTTCAGCACTTGGCGGTCCCGTTCTGTGAGCTTGTGTGGCCATCCACTTCGCGGCTGAGCCGTTGTTGCTCCTCAACGTTTACACTTCACAATAACAGCACTTACAGTTGACCCGGGCAGCGACAATTTTATGAACTGACTTGTTGGAAAGGTGGCATCCTATCACGGTGCCATGTTGAAAGTCACTGACCTCATCAATAAGGCCATTCTACTGCCAATGTTTGTCTATGGAGATTGCATGGCTGTGTGCTCAATTTTATACACCTGTCAGCTGAATGCACTAATTTGAAGGGGTGTCCACATACCTTTGTACACTGAGTGCACAATTATTTGGCAAATTCTATTCCTCAAGATTAATTTTATTGTTGAGCAAACATAATGCTCTCAGTCAATCCAAAATGTTATCGAACCTCAAACCTGAATGTTTAACAAAGGAAACGTGAGTTTTGTCTTTCAAGTGTGCACAATTACTAGGCAACTATTAGTGTGCTTAATTATTAAGCAACGAAATTACAAAAACATTTTCTCCCAACTCACTTGTTTATTGTATGTTTTTTGAGTAAGTGTAACAAATAAGTATCACCAATATTTATTTTTATTTTACCTTTATTTAATAACCAGGTAGGCCAGTTGAGAACAAGTTGTCATTTACAACTGCGACCTGGCCAAGATACAGTGAGGGGAAAAAAGTATTGATCCCCTGCTGATTTTGTACGTTTGCCCACTGACAAAGAAATGATCAGTCTATAATTTTAATGGTAGGTTTATTTGAACAGTGAGAGACAGAATAACAACAAAAAAATCCAGAAAAACGCATGTGAAAAATGTTATACATTGATTTGCATTTTAATGAGGGAAATAAGTATTTGACTCCAACCTAAGTGTATGTAAACTTCCGACTTCAACTGTATAGTGTGTCACTTATTGTCACAAAATTGGCTCATAGAGAGTAAACAACAGATCCATTGATTTTTCACAACACCAACAGACTGACACAGCTTGATCTAATTCAATGATCAAAGATAACAAAAAAATATAAATACATTTAAAGCTAGAGTCTTTGGCCAGTGAAAAGTTATAAAGCGTTGATAGACAGCTGTTCACAACATCTCTTGCCAAATGGGATTTGAGGTGAATGTGAATAAAGTTTAGTCCTACAGCCCTTCCACTGCCCTTGCCTGACACTTTTCTACCTTTACATGGTGACAGTACAGATTGAGTTTCTATCTGATACAGTCACCTCATAATCGAGTGTCTGTTTCTCGGCTGTCCTCCAGTCCACTGGAGTTGGGAGGGAAATACATATTGAAAAACAGGCATGATTAATGTGATCCTGCCTAAGATATTGATTTACTGCATGCAACACTGGGGTCTACTTGAGATGCATAGCAGATCTATGAAGCATCTCTAAGTGTGTGTAGATATGATGCATTAGAGGCCAGTGTGTCTCCTGGGTGGGGAACACAGTGGGGGGTCATGGCTTAATAATTTCCTGCATCACACTTGGACTACTTTACAAGATAGTACCATAAACATCTATTAGATGGGCTCTATGGTAAATGGTGTGCAGGTAGTTGGGATGAAAGTGCACTGTCTATGGTCTCATTGCTAATGGGCGTTCCGTGCACCATTAGCCAATAACAGAAGGCCACAGGGCTAGTTGGAGACAGACGAACACATTATCCAGTCACCTCATGCTTGGACATGCACACAATCTGATTTCACTGCAGAGGATCCTCTCAGTGCATGACACATTGGGAGTAGCTGTAGATAAAGAGTAAAGGGGGAGAAAAAGTCCCGCAATATCAGATTCAATATCAAAAGACAGAACCTTTGTTCAACCATTAATACAATTTGATGAGCGTGGCTAGCAAGCACAATGCAGTAGGTCTCCGATGCCGTTTAGCCAGAACACTGTCCTCTGGTTTTACCAGTCTGCTGACCAGATGCTTGCTAAAGCTGGCTAGAGTGAAAACTGAGAATCCATGATGCCAGTAAGACACCTCTATAGCACTCTCCCAGTGGCATAGTGGCCCAGTCACCCAGTACAATACACTGAGTATACAAAACATTAAGAACACCTGCTCTTTCTAAAAGGGGGGTGCAACTCAATATTAGGAAGGTGTTCCTAATGTTTGGTATACTCGGCGTATATCACAGTATTACAGCGCTCCAATGTCCTGCATCAGAGTGGTCCAGTGACTGTAGTCCAGTAGCACCCTGTCGAAGCAGAGGAAATGTCAACAACTCTGTGACCTCTTGCCTCTCTTCAAAAAGGACAACAATCCTAGACACTCTCACTCTGTTTAAAATCCCGAACAATGTCAGCATGCTCTTGATAACTGGACTCCAGTGATATTTTATTCAGTAGGTCTATCTCCAGATGATGAAAAGGCTCCAGCTGCTCTGATGCGTGTTTGACCCTCCCAGCAAATAAAGCTAAAACACATAGCATTAAAACTAAATCACCAGAGGAAGGAGCAGATAAGGAAGGAGCAGACAAGCCTGGAGCGCTCAACACGTGTGCCTCTTGATAATGCAGGCTTTGCAGATTGATTACAAGAGAGGAGATGCAAAGATGACTTCCCGTTTGGCTTATTCTCCATGACAAGAATACCATGAAGGATGAATTATGCTCTCAAACGCTCCTCTATCAGTCCATCAATCTCCATGCAGGAGTCAACACTAGGGCAACTCTGATAGGGTGTAGGGCATTCATTCACTGCTCTAGAATGAGAACATTTTGAAACATTTGAAAAATGGGGCATTTCAAGAGGGTGCTACAAATTTTATGTAAAGACTTTATTTGCCCTATGTCATTATAAATCACATAGAATGAATCATTAGATTGGTTGTTCTCTACAACACTATAACCTTAACAGTGTTGATGAAATTAATAAGAACGTTCATTTGCATTTAGACCGCACAACTCTTGGTTGCATATCGTCCATATTTGGCGTTGGGAGGTGGTTCCATTTGGAGATGTTGGACCAACCAACATTTCTTGATACCCTCTGAATTTTTCATTTCCAGATCCTTGGCTTTCATTGGCAATCAATCTACGTTGAGAAGGGCCATTGCTATGGTGAAAGACTCAGAAATACACCATGAAAACAAGAACAGATTATCTTCATAGAGGATAGATATTGAAAATCAGTTTGCGTTGTAAATACATATTTTGTTTTGTATTCTGCAGATTTCATTTAGAAAAAGACCATGTTTTCACCCAAGAACCTGCAGCCACTAACTAACTTGTCAGTTGATGTTTGAAGTTAGTGTTTTATACAGTCATTATTGCGCATCTTTATCATGGGTGTCAAACATTTCGGATCACACTGTTTATGAATATCAAAGGGAGAGAGCTTGTTCTCACTTCAGAACTGTTAGATATCAGTCTGTTCAATGCAGCAAGATGAACAACAATACAAGGCAATTTATCTCATTCAATTACCATGCATTTTATGTACTTTTACTACAAATGCTAATGTAAATAACTCGATTTTGGGTATAAAACCACTTGAGGTGTCCATTTGTACTGAGTTAATGAGTTCGTAATTCATGTCTCTGATGCTCATTTAGATATGTCACATAGAGAATAAGTATTGACTCCTGCATTATTCCATTTTATGTCTAAGTGTATCATTGTAATCTTTGACAAACGTGGCAGTTCTTCCCAGATCTCAGCTCCTGAACACGGAATCAGCTCAGTATCTGGACTGTTATGTAGAACTTTCTAATGTGACGTTATAATATCACAAATACCATCATTCGTTGTCAAGAAGCCACTTGTGCATGACACAGTGTTGTAGCAACTAAGTGCAGGAGTTCTTATGAAATTTGAAGCGTTGCCATCCCCTGCTCCTCCACCCACGCAAGGGAATGATATACTATATGGTAGAGAGGGAGGGAGAAAAGGGAGGGAAAGAGAGAGATAGGCTAGAGAGAAAATCCTAAATCCGGAGGTGTTAAGTCATTGTCCGAAAGGAGGTTGCCAAGCAAATTCTAAAAGAGTTGGATCTTTACATTCATTCCGGCTACCCAAAACCCTTGATAAAACTTGCCTCTGTACAGTCATTTTCAGTTTGTCTGAGTAGGTGTCGCCAAGGACTTGAAGATTAATGTTTTTGGAGGGCAGAGAAGACTTTTGTCCTTTATTAAAGAAGGAATGAGTTTCAGCATCATCACCTTTCTTAGGTATAACCTTGACTTGATCATTAGTTTATAAGCCCAGCTCATCAAAATCAATGACATTAACACACAGTGTACAAAACATTAGGAAAACCTTTCAAAATATTGAGTTGCTGATCCTTTCGCCCTCAGAACAGTCTCGATTCATCGGAGCATGGACTACAAGGTGTCTGAAATTTTCCAAAGGGATGCTGGCCCATGTTGACTCCAATGCTTCCCAAAGTTGTGTCTAGTTGGTTGGATGTCCTTTGGGTGGTGGACCATTCTTGATACACATGGGAAACTGTTTAGTCTGAAAAACACAGCAGCGTTGCAGTTCTTGACAATCTCAAACCCATTCACCCTCAATGTCACATATACACAATCCATGTCTCAATTTTATCAAGGCTTAAAAATCCTTCTTTAACCTGTCTCCTCCCCTTCATCTACACTGATTGAAGTGGATTTAACAAGTGATATCAATAAGGGATCATAGCTTTCATCTGGATTTAACTGGTCAGTCTGTCATGGAAAGAGCAGGTGTTCTTAGGTTTTGTACATTCAGTGTATATGATAATATATGCCATCTAGCAGACGCTTTTATCCAAAATGATTTACAGTCATGCAAGCATATGTTTTCTTAAGAGCAGTGGGAATCCAACCCACAATACTGGTTGTGCAAGCACCGTGCTCTACAATGCCAAGTGAACTGCACAATGACCTCAGATTTCAAGATTAATACTCAAACTAGAGTAAATGTCATTTGTTGGAGGTTGTTAGTGTAGTAGGAACAACAAAGATGAACAGTAACCTAATGATAGGTGAGACCACAAGTCCTACTGTATGAGAAAACTGCCAATAAAAAACAACATGGCGTTCTAAGACCTAATGTGGAATACGATAGCAATTTTTTTCACCTTTATTTAACCAGGTAGGCAAGTTGAGAACAAGTTCTCATTTACAACTGCGACCTGGCCAAGATAAAGCAAAGCAGTTCAACACATACAACAGCACAGAGTTACACATGGAGTAAAACAAACATACAGTCAATAATACAGTAGAAAAACAAATCTATATACGAAGAGTGCTAATTTAGGTAAGATAAGGAAGGTAAGGCAATAAATAGGCCATGGTGGCAAAGTAATTACAATATAGCATTTAAACACTGGAATGGTAAATGTGCAGTAGATGAATGTGCAATGTAGAAAAACTGGGGTGCAAAGGAACAAGATAAATAAATAAATATGGTAGGGGATGAGGTAGTTGGTTGGGCTATTTACAGATGGGCTATATACAGGTGCAGGGGTCTGTGAGCTGCTCTGACAGCTGGTGCTTGAAGCTGGTGAGGGAGATAAGTGTCTCCAGTTTCAGAGATTTTTGTAGTTCATTCCAGTCATTGGCAGCAGAGAACTGGAAGGAAAGTCAGCCAAAGGAGGAATTGGCTTTGGGGGTGACCAGTGAGATATACCTGCTGGAGCGCGTGCTACGGGTGCGTGCTGCTATGGTGATCAGCGAGCTGAGATAAGGCGGGGCTTTACCAAGCAGGGACTTGTAGATGACCTGGAGCCTGTGGGTATGGCGACGAGTGTAAAGTGAGGGCCAGCCAACGAGAGCGTACAGGTGGTGGATGGTATATGGGGCTTTGGTGACAAAACGGATGGCACTGTGATAGACTGCATCCAATTTGTTGAGTAGAGTATTGGAGGCTATTTTGTAAATGACATCGTCGAAGTCGAGGATCGGTAGGATGGTCAGTTTTACGAGGGTATGTTTGGCAGCATGAGTGAAGGATGCTTTGTTGCGAAATAGGAAGCCAATTCTAGATTTAATATTGGATTGGAGATGTTTGATGTGAGTCTGGAAGGAGAGTTTACACTCTAACCAGACACCTAGGTATTTGTAGTTGTCCACATAATCTAAGACAGAACCGACCAGAGTAGTGATGCTGGACGGGCGGACAGGTGCGGGCCGCGATCGGTTGAAGAGCATGCATTTAGTTTTACTTGAGTTTAAGAGCAGTTGGAGGCCACGGAAGGAGAGTTGTATGTCATTGAAGCTCGTCTGGAGGGTAGTTAACACAGTGTCCAAAGAAGGTCCAGTATACAGAATGGTGTCGTCTGCGTAAAGGTGGATCAGAGACTCACCAGCAGCAAGAGCGACATCATTGATGTATACAGAGAAGAGAGTCGGCCCAAGAATTGAACCCTGTGGCACCCCCATAGAGACTGCCAGAGGCCCGGACAACAGGCCCTCCGATTTGACACACTGAACTCTATCTGAGAAGTAGTTGGTGAACCATGCGAGGCAATCATTTGAGAAACCAAGGCTGTCGAGTCTGCCGATAAGGATGTGGTGATTGACAGAGTTGAAAGCCTTGGCCAGATCAATGAAAACGGCTGCACAGTAATGTCTCTTATCGATGGTGGTTATGATGTCGTTTACGACCTTGAGCGTGGCTGAGGTGCACCCATGCCCAGCTCTGAAACCAGATTGCATAGCGGAGAAGGTACGAATGAATTCGAAATGGTCGGTAATCTGTTTATTAACTTGGCTTTCAAAGACCTTAGAAAGGCAGGGCAGGATAGATATTGGTCTGTAGCAGTTTGGGTCAAGAGTGTCACCCCCTTTGAAGAGGGGGATGACCGCAGCTGCTTTCCAGTCTTTGGGAATCTCAGACGACACGAAAGAGAGGTTGAACAGGCTAGTAATAGGGGTTGCAACAATTTCGGCAGATCATTTTAGAAAGAAAGGGTTCAGATTATCTAGCCCGGCTGATTTGTAGGGGTCCAGATTTTGTAGCTCTTTCAGAACATCAGCTAACTGTATTTGGGAGAAGGAGAAATGGGGGAGGCTTGGGCGAGTTGCTGAGGGGGGTGCAGGGCTGTTGACCGGAGTAGGGGTAGCCAGGTGGAAAGCATGGCCAGCCGTAGAAAAATGCTTATTGAAATTCTCAATTATTGTGGATTTATTGGTGGTGACAGCGTTTCCTATCCTCAGTGCAGTGGGCAGCTGGGAGGAGGTGCTCTCATTCTCCATGGACTTTACAGTGTCCCAGAACTTTTTTGAGTTTGTATTACAGGAAGCAAATTTCTGCTTGAATGGAGGATCGTCTTTAGAGATATGACCAAGTGGGGCTGACAGCATCAGTAGAAGTATAGAAAGAGAGAAGGAGAGAACAGAGAGTGACCATGGAACCAGAGTGGGTTCCCAGACAACAGTTATAAAAGGTTTGCATTGTGTCAGGCAGATAGATGGAGGATAGAGGAGAATATGGACAGAGATACTCTGTGATCTGACCATCAGCTGCATTGGAGGACCTGCTACCTTATTTACCCCTGAGATGCTGACCTGTTGCACCTTGTATAACCACTGTGATTATTATTTGACCTTGCTGGTCATCTATTACTTTTGAACATCTTGAAGAAGGATCTAGCCTTAATGGCCATGTACTCTTATAATCGGCATCGGTACAGGCCAACCCTCAGAGTATGGTTCCTCTCTAGGTTTCCTAGCCACCGTGATTCTACATCTGCATTGCTTGCTCTTTGGGGTTTTGGGGTGGGTTTCTGTATAAGCACTTTGTAACATCTGCTCATGTAAAAAGAGCTTTATAAATACATTTAATTGATTGACTAGCTGGCCTCAACACTGTCTGGCTGACTGAACACAGAGGAAACTGGGGCAAGGGCAGCCAGGAGAGAGAGAGAGAGGAAGGGAAGGAGGGAGAGAGAAAGGGAGAGAGAGAGAAATAGGTGGAGAGAAGGAAGAGAGTTGATCTGGGGCTTCCACACATTTATCATTGTGAGCCAGACACCTACACACACACCAGTCAACCCAATCACCTTTTTCGCATCTGTAAAACTTCAAAGGCTTTTGCTACCCTCTGAAATCAATTATAAAACACAATAAAAAAAACTAATTTAAGGAGGGGAATGATGAGTCTAAGGATCTCTGCCTCTACCTTACCTCTCTCTCTTTCTCCCTCTCTCTATCCTGCTAAACCACAATATCTCCTTTACACTAAGTTCAATAAATCTGCTGGGAGCCACAGCTGATTTAGTTGGCTTTTATTCCTGTTCCATTATGAATTTGCAACTAAATCATAAAACAAGCTGTTCCCCATCACTCCCTCCATCCCTTCATTAAGGAACCCCACACACTCACAAATCACCAAAGTAGGGAATTCAATTAGGAGGACAGCAGTGAATGCATGTACTGTATGTGCGTGTCAGGGTTTCAGTTAGCCGGTAATACCCGGCTTTTGGCCGATAAATAAAGGAAAAGAAGATAAATAAAATTGGCAATGGCCAATTGTCTAGAAAAAAATAAAATCCCATTACAAAATATAAAAGCCCTTTTTACATCAGCCGGACACAAATTGCTATACAGAAACCCAGCCTAAAACCCCAAACAATGCAGATGTAGAAGCACAGTGGCTTGGAAAAACTCCCTAGAAAGGCAGGAACCTAGGAAGAAACAAAGAGAGGAACCAGGCTCTGAGGGGTGGCCAGTCCTCTTCTGGCTGTGCCGGGTAGAGATTATTCTATTCATGAATTATTATATTTTTTTATTTTATTAACCTTTATTTAACTAGGCAAGTCAGTTAAGAGCAAATACTTATTTTCAATGATGACCTAGGAACAGTGGGTTAACTGCCTTGTTCAGGGGCAGAACAACAGATTTTTACCTTGTCAGCTCGGGGATTCAATCTTGCAACCTTTCGGTTACTAGTCCAACGCTCTAACCACTAGGCTACCCTGCCGCTCCTATATTAATAATACCAGTCGATGGAAATACATGTGACAGGTCATGCTTATCGGTCTATAGGTTCATTTGCATAATTTTGTTGAATAAAATTGTGTTTATATTTTCATTAAGATTTCTATTTATCACACGTGCACAGCACACAGATACAGCGCCGAGTTTGAGCGGGAAATCTGTCAGACAGCCTGAGAGCTGCTGCTACAGCTCCTGTTGCTGCTGGAGTGAAATGTGTTTTTATAACAATTCTAAACTGAACAAAAATATCAAACGCAACAGGCAACAGTTTCTAAGATTGTACTGAGTTACAGTTCATATAAAGAAATCAAACAATTGAAATAAATAAATTAGGGCCTAATCTATGGATTTTACATGACTTGGTCACAGATAACTTAAAAAAAAGGTAGGGGCTCATGCAGCACGACATCTCCTACGCATAGAGTTGATCAGGCTGTTGATTTTGGCCTGTGGAATGTTGTCCCAGTCCTCTTCAATGGATGTGTGAAGTTGCTGGATATTGGCGGGAACTGGAACACAATGTCGTAGACATCATACGCTGTCGTACGCATCCCAAACATGCTCAATGGGTGACATTTCTGGTGAGTATGCAGGCCATGGAAGAACAGAAACAATTGTGTACATATCCTTGCGACACGGGGCTGTGCATTATCATGCTGTGCAATATCAACTTGTTCTCAACTGGCCTACCTGGTTAAATAAAGGTGAAATAAAAAAACTAACAGGATGTATATACATTTCTGCACAAAATTTGAAAGAAATACATTTTTGGTGCATTTGGAATATTTCTGGGATATTTTATTTCAGCTCATAAAACATGCAACCAACAGTTTAATGGCCACGATTAAAAATAACTCATTTTTATTTCTGTGGTAATTAAAGTGGTAATTAAAGCGCACTTCCCATTCAAGTTCTTAGGAAACGGTAGACAGGCTTCAGCGCGTCACACACCACTTTGAAATGTAAGCTGGAGGCAGTATGCATTTTGAAAACATATACTTACCTTGCTTCAAATTAGCAGAGCCAAAATCTTTTTCTATAAACGTGGAGGCAAATATGTTATAGACTTTCACATGCCATTGAAACAAGTAGCCAATATCTCTCATGTTATTTTGGTTTTCAGATCAACTTTCCTTCATTGTCCAGTAGCCAAAGGCACAATCCTGGTCTACCATGCCAGTTGTTGCATCTTTAGATCTCTCATCTTTCTACATTTCTAATGGATATTTTCATCTCTGTCACATGAAACCGCGTGCATGTGCAGTGCGCTTTTGACAATGTGTTTTCCCACTAATTGCATAATGGAATGAACGTGTGCATAGCCTACTGCGTGTGTGCATTGCTGCACAGCAATAATGTGAAGACATAATGGTTTATCAATATTTTAAGCTAAACGTTCTGATCTGTTGCATCAGTCTCAATGCTTTTTACAACTATTTTTGATATACTGGTTGTACGAATTTGGGATCCAAAACTGTCCCAGTCTGTTTAGAATAGGACGTTTCTTTCTCACACAGAATGACAAGCTGACCAATAGAATACAGTAGGTTAACTTTTCTATTATGGGGGATAGAAGATTGACATAGGCTAGGGATATTCAAATCAAATCAAATATTATTGGTCACATACACGTGATTAGCAGATGTTATTGTGGGTGTAGCGAAATGCTTGTGCTTCTAGCTCTGACAGTGCAGTAATATCTAACAAGTAATATCTAACAAATTACACAACATATACCCAATACACACACATCTAAGTAGGAATGAATTAAGACTATATACATATGGACGAGCGATGTCAGAGCGGAACGGACTGAGATACAGTAGAAAAGTATAGAAAACAGTATATACATATGAGATGAGTAATGCCATATATGTAAACATTAAGTGACTAAGATACCATAGAATAGTATAGAATGTAGTATATACATATGAGATGAGTAATGCAAGATATGTGAACATTATTAAGTGACTAAGATATCGTAGAATAGTATAGAAAACAGTATATACATATGAGATGAGTAATGCCAGATATGTAAACATTATTAAAGTGACTAGTGTTCCATTCCTTGACCAGTGATTTCTAGTCTATGCCTATAGGCAGCAGCTTCTAATGTGCTAGTGATGGCTGTGTAATAGTCTGATGGTCTTGAGATAGAAGCTGTTTTTCAGTCTCTCTGTCCCAGCTTTGATGCACCTGTATTGACCTCGCCTTCTGGCTGATAGTGGGGTGAACATGATGTCCTTGATGATCTTTTTGGCCTTCCTGTGACATCGGGTGCTGTAGGTGTCCTGGAGGGCGGGTAGTTTGCCCGCGGTAATGCGTTGGGCAGACCAACCCACCCTCTGGAGAGCCTTGCGGTTGCAGGCAGTGCAGTTGCCGTACCAGGCGGTGATACTTCCCGACAGGATGCTTTCAATTGTGCATCTGTAAAAGTTTGTGAGGGTTTTAGGTGACAAACCAAATTCCTTTAGCATCCTGAGGTTGAAGAGGCTCTGTTGCGCCTTCTTCACCACACTGTCTGTGTGGGTGGTCCATTTCAGTTTGTCAGTGATGTGTACACTATTCCTTACTTGTCATGTTGGCTGAGGAAAAGTAAATGTGGACAGTTATTCTAACATCTACAAAGTGTGCGTCAGAATTCGGTAAGGACACACCGTTGCATCCTCGAGTTGCATGTTGTGTTAAGATGAATGACCTTAATCTAAATGTGATTTCTGTCATTCTGAGCACCATAGTTGGACACCAAATGCATATGGGTCCGGTAAATTTCTCAGACGTCTGGTAAATTATAAAATGCTGCCAGTCAAACGTCCAAATGTACGGCGCCACATTTTCCTTACGGAAACCCTGGTGTGTGTGTGTGTCTGAGGCCATTAGATTACTGGGGACTTCACACCATGGTGGCCTCCATCTTTAATCACTTTTCCCTCCTTTCCTGTGGTGGCTGTGCAGCCATTCCTCATTGAGAAAGAGAGGAGGAAAGATATAGAGAGGGGAAGAAAAGAGTGATGCAGGATGATGGTGATGAAATCACATTTACATTAGAACAATAATAAAATAACAAAAAACAGAGGATGTGTAAAACAATCACTTATTAAAAGCCTAGCTAAAAATGTGGGTTTAAAAGCCTCAATGGTGTGATAAGGAGAGGGTGGAGGAGTGCAGCACCTCGTTAAAAGCCTCGCTGTGACAGAGGCAGCTGCTGTGGGTCAGTGAAGACCGCTGTAGGTGGAGGAGAGAGAGAGAGAGAGAGAGAGAGGAGGGAGGACCATAGTGTCTCTTTTGATGCTTGTGCTGCTGTGAGCGTGAGCGTGGTGCTGAGCTAAAAGGGGGATTCCTGAGCTGGTATCATAGTGTAGGGGACAGTGGAGCCGGCGCAGGACCTCAGATAGCTCTGGTCTTTGATTAAACAAGGCCACAGAAGCCTGGGGTCCTTCCTGTTGTACTGAGACTCTGGAGCCACAGTTTGGCCCACTTAGGCACAAAGCTAGAGATGGGAGATGCATTATTCAACAGGCTGGCCAGGCGACCTATCAGAGAGAGTGTTATTACCAGCTGGTCTATCAGAGAGACTGTTATTCCTCTTGTATTTGGATGGCGTCTCAGACAGAGGTGTAAATCCTACATCTGCTGTCTTAATGAAGAAGGTTGGGATAAAACGCCTCAACAATCTTTGGATTGTAAATTGAACTCTGTGATCCCTCAAATATCAGACTGTTTTCTGGGTAACAGGAATAGTCCCTCGCTAGGAGTAAGTGGCAGATTCCATTTCACCCCAAAGGAGGGGGTCTGAAATATTGCTGGAGAGCAGAGGGACTGGAATTGGATATTATGTTAAGATGAAAGCCCACTCACAGAAGGATGTGGATAAACATTATAAACCTTTCCTTACAGTCAGAACATTTCTCAGTTTCTTTCGGCTCTTGAGTTTCTTGCTCACAGCTCACTTTTTTTCTCTCCCTTTCTTTACTCTTTTTAAACCAAAAAACAGCTGGCCTTGACTGGTCTACTTTATATCAGTGTTTCTGGTCATGAACTGGGACTAGGAGTGTTTGTATTATGTTGAGTGTAACATAAAGTATAGCAGGGCAGGGAAGCTACCAGTATCCCGATACTCATTAGTATCGTGGCAAGTAAACAAAACATGAATCGGATTTAACTTATTTAGAAGTTACATCACTAAATTGTAATCCAGAGTCACATGTATTTATTTTCCAAGCTATAGCACACAATATTCTACATACAGCAGGTTTTTAAAGGACCAAAGAATTTGGTCTGCTTCGTATTTTCATGAAACTGGGCTGAGCTGAGAGGTAATAATGTTACAGTAAAAGATTGTAACGACAAATTGCCTCAAACAATTCAAAACAGCACACCCTGAGACAGCAGAGGAGAAGGTGGAACGTTTTAAGTTCCTCGGCGTACACATCACAGACAAACTGAAATGGTCCACCCACACAGACAGCGTGGTGAAGAAGGCGCAACAGCGCCTCTTCAACCTCAGGAGGCTGAAGAAATGTGGCTTGCCACCCAAAACCCTGATAAACTTTTATAGATGCACAATCGAGAGCATCCTGTCGGGCTGTATCACAGCCTGGTACGGCAACTGCACCGCCCTCAACCGCAAGGCTCTCCAGAGGGTAGTGAGGACTGCACAACGCATCACAGAGGACACCTACAGCACCCGTCACAGGAAGACCAAAAAGATCATCAAGGACATCAACCACCCAAGCCACTGCCTGTTCACACCGCTACCATCTAGAAAGTGAGGTCAGTACAGGTGCATCAAAGCTGGGACCGAGAGACAGCTTCTATCTCAAGGCCATCAGACTGCTAAAAAGCAATCACTAACTCAAAGAGGCTGCTGCCTACATTGAGACCCAATCACTGGCCACTTTAATAAATGGATCACTAGTCACTTTATACAATGCCACTCTAAATAATGTTTACATATCTTACATTATTCATATCACATGTATATACTGTATTTTATACCATCTATTGCACCTTGCCTATGCCGCTCGGCCATCGCTCATCCATATAATTACATGTACATATTCTCATTCACCCCTTTAGATTTGTGTGTATTAGGTAGTTGTTGGGGAATTGTTAGATCACTTGTTAGATATTACTGCACTGTCAGAACTGGAAGCACAAGCATTTCACTACACTCGTATTAACATCTGCTAACCATGTGTATGTGACAAATAAGCATTGATTTGATTTGATTTGTAACTCAAATTGCCTTCCAGCAGACTCCTTGAATGGTTCAAAATGTTTTGCTTGTTAGGCAATTCTGATTAAAGTATAACCCATTTTACCACTCTCGTAAAGCTAAAAGCATGAGCTGCCTCAAGTAAGAAACATTATAGCTTGTAATCTGTGACAGATATGGTCTTCTATATGGGGGCATGTGAAATTCTTAAATAACTTAACTTACGAATTATTCCATACCAAAATACTATTGCAAAGTGGTGCAGAATGTACAAACTGAAAAAGTTTGGAATCAAATCAAAAATAACATGTCTCTCTACAACAGCACTGCAGGGAGAGACAGCATTAACTCTATCTCAGCTGATAGAATTCAGTCTATTCCTGTGGGGCTGCTATATTCCCCAGGCTGATAGATCGAGGGAGAAACTCATCACACAGAGCTAATTGTTCATCTTCCCTCAAGTGTGTTGTGTCTGGGTGGCTGAAAACACTGGCAGCTGTTTCCTCTGTTCTAGTAGAAAACAAACTGGGATACGAGACCCCAGAATATCTCTCCCTCTCCCCTCAGATAGGTGACAACGCACAGCAGCTAGCGTTAGCCTCAGCATTAGAAAGACATTGTGAAATGACAGCTACCTTTAGAAAGGACAGAAGCCACTCTGTTCATTTAGACTGAAGCCTGTGTCCTCTGGCAATTTGACTTCCTCAGGTCCCATATTTGATGTATTCAGGATGGATAGAACTGCTGCATGCTGCACCGAGCCCTGGCAGTCCAGAGGAGGGATGGCATGTGCTGAGAGGAAGAAGAAAGCACTGATGGGACTTGGACAGGAGATGGAAGGAGAGAGAAGGATGAAAGAGGAGGAGGGAGGAAGGAGCCCTGGTTCCCACCTCCTCTAATGAATCCATCACTGGTACAGGTGGAGGAGAAGAAGGCTGGGGTCGAGGAGTTCCATGATCAAAGGGATTACCTTTCTGATCCAAATGTTGTTTGAATGTTTTATAAATGAGGGGGGAATGTTAAGCTGGAGTATTGAATATGAAAGGGCATTGATCAGGACAGGCTTAGTCTTCCTCTGTAGAAACCCGTTAGTCTACTATACAGTACTGAATGTGTGCATCCCAAATGGCATCCTATTCCCTATTTAATGCACTAACTTTGACAAGAGCCCTATGGACTAAATCAAAAATAGTGCACTGAAGGGAATAGGGTGCAGACGACATCAATCCGAACTTTATCATTGAACTGGGTGTCATATCTTAGTTCCACATACAGTCTCTCGATTACGAGCCATGAAAGACATTGGTTTATGCTGTCACACACCATGGTGCCCACTGTGGCTGGGTAGGTTATTTCAATAAAGAGACGGTGGCAGACTATAAAGCAGTACCCTAGTGTGTGTCTGTGTATATACCATGTAGGCTAAACACAACCATGTCTTATTTCCGGCCATCAGCCAGTATTAGTCCTATAATCCTGAATGTGACTCGATGCCCTCACTGTCACAGAGACCATAATATCTTGCTGTAGATCTGAGAGAAGTGCTTAGGGCCTGGCTTTAGGTAAGCCAAGATATCATTCTCTAGTATCTTTACATAGCAATGCATCTTCATGTAGGCCTACTTCAAACACAGCTCAGCTCTGACAGGGTAGGTAGCCACACCTTATGTATCTCCTTTTAAAAACAGCACATCCCCTGCCAATATTCGTATAAAGAGAGTGACCCAAGTGAACACAGAGCTGTAACTTGAAAGTTCATGCAAATGCCTCTGACATGAGTGCGTGGAGGTCTGACTAACGCAGAGGATCTTAAAGTTTTTAAGGCTGTAGCATAGTGACCATTGTGTCAGCAGAACCAGAGCAGAGGAGACCCGGAAAAGCCCAGAGAAGGGCATCCGTCACAGGGAGGCAAGTAGAGAGAACGGGGCCTGGGTCTCACACACTCCAACGGACAATGACAAACAGCCCTCAGCAGATCCATTACACTGTGTGAAGATTGTATGGAGAAGGCTACTGATCTTTAGAGAACGTACATAAAGGCCCAGTGCAGTCAAAATGCAGTTTTCCTGTGTTTTATTGCAACATGAAACTAACATTGTAAAAGTTTGAAAAAACGCAATCAGTGATATTTCCTGATAGTTGCTGATTGAAAATACAATCAACACAGGACTTTCTAATCAACAGACATCACCATGCAGTAAATTGGTTAATAGACCAATAACAAAGAAAGTTCCAAACCTACTTAATTGTTACCCAGAAATGATTTGATAATGATATCTGCATCTTTTAGAGAAAACAGCAGCTTGAGACCCTTTAGGGGTGCACACACACAGTACATGTGAAATGTCCCTTCCCTCTGCCTCTCAGTGTCTACTCGCCATCTTTTCCCAGGTGGCATTCTGCCAGGCTGTCTAATCACAGGCTGAGCTCAGCCACTCGAGGTCTCACATTAGTAGCTCATTAGAGCACTGGAGACAGGGAGACACACGGAACATGTGTTTGCAGCACTGACATACAGTAAGGTATTCAGGCAACAATGTTTTCACAGACAACAAGGATGAATACACTCATTCAAACACAAATCCATAGCCACACACATGCAATACTGTGTACATAAAATAAACCACCCAGCAACACAAACAACAACTTTTTTCTGTAACTCTCAAACACACTATTGTCATCCATGCTATGAGCCTTTGCTCCCTGCTACCCTTCACACCAACACCAGTCTGTTGCGAGTTGCCACTCTCCGTTCCTGTCTCAATACCAGGAGGAGAGAACAACCCTGCTGCTGTATCATTCTACTGTTCAGCTCCTCTGCACGTACCTTCCACACCCTGGGAATCAAAATGTATTCAGCACTGCTCTGCTAATACTCGCTAAAGGTTAATGCACACGAGATTGGATTGGAGAAGGCTAAATTCACATCTGCTATTTGCAGTATCAGTGCCTTTTTTCACACATTAACATTTTATGGATTTAATTCATTCCACAAATATGATAGTAATGTGATTTATTGCTGTTGTAAAAGGCCTGACATAGACATGGCTTTTGAGGAGCAGATGTTTTTGATTCAATTCAATACTGTTGTCAGGGCAAAAGCCTTGATATAGAAGGTGGTTGAATCACATTCAACAAAAGTCACCAACAGTTTGATTTATCCCATGTCAAAAGATACTCCCAATAACAGGAAGCCTGTGAAGGAGCGAAGCTCATTGATGATGTCACTTCGCTGAAAGTACAGTAGGTGTCAAATCAAATAAATTTTTATTGGTCACATACACATGGCTAGCAGATGTTAATGCGAGTGTAGCGAAATGCTTGTGCTTCTGGTTCCGACAGTGCAGTAATAGCTAACAAGTGATCTAACAATTCCCCAACAACTACCTAATACACACAATTCTAAAAGCGGTGAATGAGAATATGTACATATAAATATATGGATGAGCGATGGCCGAGCGGCATAGGCAAGGTGCAATAGATGGTATAAAATACAGTATATACTGTATTCAGGCTTTTATTTTGTTTTGAATGGAGGGACGTCACTCTCCGTGGAAGTCGAAGAAGGCGTCCTCTCGCAACGGGGGTCTCCATGGAGATGTTGAGCCCGGAACTGACACAGACCAGAAACAGCTTTGCCTCCCTGGATCCGGAGGTACCTGCGTCTTCATCCTCGGTTCTGTCTCCCTCTCCGTTGGCTTCTACCTCGGGTTCAGATCCTCGGAGCTCCCAGCCTCACCAGACCGTGAGGCTGCCTGAGAGACCGGCCCATTCAACATCACCAGCTGTCATCATAGGCAGCTCTATGGTGAGAAACATCTCGGTCCCCAAGGCAAATACCCTGTGCTACCCAGGAGCACGAGTACAGGACATAACAAGGCTGCTTCTGACTGTTCTACCACAGATGCCGGGAGCTGACACTGTCGTAGTCCATGTGGGGTCAAACGACATCAGGAGGGCTAGCTCGGCACATTTGAAAATTGATTTTAAAGAACTGATTTTAGCATTAAAAGACTCCAAAAAATGGCCAATAATTTCAGGTCCAGTACCATCGTTGGTGTGAAAGATTCAGCAGACTGCTGGCATTACACATCTGGCTAAAAGACTACTGTAGCTGTGCTGGAGTCACTTTTATTGATAACTTTGACATCTTCTGGAAACAGAAGATACTCTACAGGAATACCGGAGTCCATCCAAATTATCTTGGCTCCTGGACTCAAGGCTGCGTAGAAACAATGACTGGTAAATGTTCCAAGACCAGCTCAGTTAATCCCTACCATTGTGACAATGAGTCGTCATAATGCTGCATCAAATGTACATGATCTTAGGGGCATTGGCAGACACAATGTAAGTCATTTAATTTATGTACCCTAATTGCACCGAGTACATCTGTTTATCCTACAGCTATTGTAAGCAGTAATCATGAGCCTATAAACTAGAGTTACACTGTTAGCACTGAGGCAGTGTGCAATAGTAGGAAGACCACTTTATGCAGCTCACCCTGCACTATCAGCTCCAATGTAAATAACATGAGTAAGTCTACCTCTGATAAGCTTCCCAGTAAAGCATTAAAAACAATCAAGCAATCCATAAAAGTGCTAAAAATAGCCCATATTAACATATGTATCGTAAGAAATAAGGTCCATGAAGTCAATAACTTGCTTGTAACAGATGACATACACATTCTGACTATCTCTGAAACTCACTTAGATAATACCTTTGATGATACAGTGGTAGTAATACATGGTTTTAACATCTACCGAAAAGACAGAAATGCCAACGGAGGTGGTGTTGCGGTCTATATTCAGAACCACATTCCTGTAAAGCTTAGAGACGATCTAATGTTAAATACTGTTGAAGTAATATGGCAACAGGTTCATCTGCCTCACCTAAAGCCCGTTTTTGGGGGAAGCTGCTATAGACCACCCAAGTGCTAACAGTCAGTATCTGGATAATATGTGTGAAATGCTTGATAATGTATGTGATATCAACAGAGAAGTATATTTTCTGGGTGATTTAAATATTGACTGGCAATCATCAAGCTGCCCACTCAGGAAAAAACTTCAAACTGTAACCAGTGCCTGCAACCTGGATCGGGTTATCAGTCAACCTACCAGGGTAGTTACAAACAGCACAGGAATTAAATCATCAACATGTATTGATCACATCTTTACTAACGCTGCAGATATTTGCTTTAAAGCAATATCCAAATCCATAGGATGTAGTGATCACAATATAAATAGCCATATCTAGGAAAACCAAAGTTCCAAAGGCTGGGCCTAATATAGTGTATAAGAGGTCATACAATAAGTTTTGTTGTGGTTCATATGTTGATGATGTAAAGAATATTTGCTGGTCTGTGGTGTGTAATGAGGAGCAACCAGACGCTGCACTTGATGCATTTATGAAACTACTTATTCCAGTTACTAATAAGCACGCACCCATTAAGAAAATGACTGTAAAAACTGTTAAATCTGCTTGGATTGATGAGGAATTTAAAGATTGTATGGTTGAGAGGTATGGCAAATAAGTCTGGCAGCCCAACTGATTGGCAAATGCACTGCAAATTAAGAAATCATGTTACTAAACTAAATACAAATTCGAATAAACTACACTATGAAACAAAGATAAATTACATTAAGAATGATAGTAAAAAGCTTTGGGGCACCTTAAATTAAATTAACCTTAAATGAAATACAGCAAAAAAGCCAGCTCGGCTCCTTCATTCATTGAATCAGATGGCTCATTCATCAAAGCCCATGGATATTGCAAACTACTTTAATTACTTTTTCATTGGCAAGATAAGCAAACTTAGGGATGACATGCCAGCAACAAACGCTAACACTACACACCCAAGTATATCGGACCAAATTATGAAAGACAAGAATTGTACTTTTGAATTCCGTAAAGTCAGTGTGGAAGAGGTGAAAACATTATTGTTGTCTATCAACAATGACAAGCCACCAGGGTCTGACAATCAGGATGGAAAATTACTGAGGATGATAGCAGACGATATTGCCACTCCTATTTGCCACATCTTCAACTTAAGCCTAAGTCTACAAGAGAGTGTGTGCCCTCAGGCCTTGAGGGAAGCTAAAGTCATTCCACTACCCAAGACTAGTAAAGCCCCCTTTACTGGCTCAAATAGCCGACCAATCAGCCTGTTACCAACCCTTAGTAAACTTCTGGAAAAAAATGTTTGACCAGAATACAATGCTGTTTCACAGTAAACAAATTGACAACAGAATTTCAGCATGCTTATAAGGAAAGAATTTCAACAAGCACAACACTTCCACAAATGACTGATGATTGGCTGAGAGAAAATGATGATCAAATGATTGTGGGGGTTGTCTTGTTAGACTTCAGTGCAGCTTTTGACATTATCGATCATAGTCTGCTGCTGGAAAAACTTGTGTTATGGCTTTACACCCCCTGCTATAATGTGGATAAAGAGTTACCTGTCTAACAGAACACAGAGGGTGTTCTTTAATGGAAGCCTCAAATATAATCCAGTAAGAATCACGGTAGCTGTTAAGGCACCTTGCTTTTTTATATTTTTACTAACGACATGCCACTGACTTTGAGTAAAGCCGTAGTGTCTATGTATGCGGATGACTCAACACTATACACGTCAGCTACTACAGTGACTGAAATGACTGCAACACTCAACAAAGAGCTGCAGTTAGTTTCAGAGTGGGTGGCAAGGAATAAGTTAGCCCTAAATATTTCTAAAACTAAAAGCATTGTATTTGGAACAAAACACTCACTAAACCCCAAACCTCAACTAAATCTTGTAATAAATAATGTGGAAATTGAGCAAGTTGAGATTACTAAACTGCTTGGAGTAACCCTAGATTGTAAACTGTCATGGTCAAAACATATTGATGCAGTAGTAGCTAAGATGGGGAGAAGTCTGTCTTTAATAATGCGATGCTCTACCTTCTTGACAACACTATCAACAAGGCAGGTCCTACATGCCCTAGTTTTGTTGCACCTTGACTACTGTTCAGTCGTGTGGTCAGGTGCCACAAAAAAGTACTTAGGAAAATTGCAATTCGCTCAGAACAGGGCAGCATGGCTGGCCCTTGGATGTACACAGAGAGCTAATATTAATAATATGCATATCAATCTCTCCTGGCTGAAAGTGAGATTGAGAGATTGACTTCATCACTACTTTTATTTATGAGAGGTATTGACATGTTGAATGCACCAAGCTGTCTGTCTAAACTACTGGCACACAGCTCAGACACCCATGCATACCCCACAAGGCATGCCACAAGAGGTCTTCACAGTCCCCAAGTCCAGAACAGACTATGGGAGGCACACAGTACTACATAGAGCCATGACTACATGGAACTCAATTCCACATCAAGTAACAGACGCAAGCAGTAAAATTTGATTTAAAAAACAGATTAAAAAAACACCTTATGGAACAGTGGGGACTGTGAAGCAAACACAAACATTGGCACAGACACATGCATACACACACACACACACACACACACACACACACACACACACACACACACACACACACACACACACACACGTAGTACTGTAGATATGTGGTAGTGGTGGAGTAGGGGCCTGAGGGCACACAGTTTGTTGTGAAATCTGTGAATGTATTGTAATGTTTTTAAAATTGTATAAACTACCTTAATTTTGTTGGACCCCAGGAAGAGTAGCTGCTGCTTTGGAAGCAGCTAATGGGGATCCATAATAAAAACAAATACAAAATACATATGATATGAGTAATGTAAGATAGGTCAACATTATTTAAAGTGGCATTGTTTAACTTCTCAGGGAGCAGCTCCCGAGGTGACGGTTTTGGAGAGCCTGGCGTGCCCAAAGTAAAATGCCTCCCATTCAGGCCCAGAAAATAGGATATGCATATATTTAGTACCATTGGATAGGAAACACTCTGAATTTTCCAAAACTGTTAACCATTTGTCTGTGAGTGAAACAGAACGGATATGGCAGGCAAAACCCAGAGGAATTTCTGTCCTGGAAAAAGTGATTTTGACACATTGCTCATTTGGGAACCCCTCCCTCATGAAAATGACCATATAAGGGCATATGAATGCAGTACACATCGCTTCCTTATGATGTCAGCAGCCTCGAGATGGTGTTTCCCTCCATTTTGGATGCATTANACGAGTTCGCGCCACGTTTCAATGGACTAGTGGAGGCTGTCGTTTCTGACTATGACGCGCGAACCAAATGGAGATTTATGGATATAATACATTACTTTTTCTAACAAAAGAACCATGGATTGTCTTCGTTGGACACTTAGGATGACCTCAGCAGAAGTTCTTCAACAGGTAATTGATTTGTTTTCGCTGTGAAATGTGTTATGTGTGTGCCACGCTGGCTAATGAATTCATGGCTATGAGAAAGTATGTGAGGCGCTGCCCTCAAACAATCAAATGTAGAGCTTTCGCCGTAAAGCCTTTTTGAAATCTGACAACGCTGTGATAGTGCCAAGAAACAGAGCTTTTGATGAGTATGAAACACTTGTATATTGGTGCATGTTTAATAATTCAACTTTGGGATTTTGAATTTGGCGCTTTACATTTTACCTGGTGGTGTCGGGAGTGGGTAGCTAGCGACCCACCGCTCCCTGTCTAGTTAAAGTGACTAGTGATTCCTTAAAGTGGACAGTGATTGGGTCTCCGTGTAGGCAGCAGCCTCTCTGACTTAGTGATTGCTGTTTAGCAGTCTGATGGCCTTGAGATAGAAGCTGTTTTTCAGTCTCTCGGTCCCAGCTTTAGGTGTCATGGAGGGCAGGTAGTTTGCCCCCGGTGATGCGTTGTGCAGACCGCACCACCCTCTGGAGAGCCTTGCGGTTGAGGGCGGAGCAGTTGCCGTACCTGGCTGTGAAATAGGACACTCTCGATTGTGCATCTGTAAAAATAAGTCAGGGTTTTGGGTGACAAAATACATTTCTTTAGCCTCCTGAGGATGAAGAGGCGCTGTTGCGCCTTCTTCACAACGCTGTCTGTGTGGGTGGACCATTTCAGTTTGTTGTTGATGTGTACGCCGAGGAACTTTATACTTTCTCCACTGCTGTCCCTTCGATGTGGATAGGGGGGTGCTCCCTCTGCTGTTTCCTTAAGTCCACGATCATTGACGTTGAGTGAGAGGTAATTTTCCTGACACAACACACCGAGTGTCTCGTCGTTGTTGGTAATCAAGCCCGCTATTGTTATGTCGTCTGCAAAATTGATGATTGAGTTGGGAGGCGTGCATGGCCACGCAGTCGTGGGTGAACAGGGAGTTGAGGGTCAGCGAGGTGGAGATGTTGTTTCCTACCTTCACCACAGCGTTGTCAGATTTCAAAAAGGCTTTACGGCAAAAGCAGAACATTTGATTGTCTGAGGACAGCGCCCCGCTCAAAAATGCAATTAGCATAATAACATAATCAGCAGAGCGGTCACAAAACTCAAAAATACCATAAAATAAATCGCTTACCTTTGATGATCTTCATATGATGGCATACCCAAGCGTCCAGGTTACACAATAAAAGGTCCTTTTGTTCGATAAAGTTCCTCTTTATATCCATATAGCTCCGTTTGGTTGGCGCGCTTTGTTCAGTAATCCACCTGCCCAAAGGCTTTCATCCATGCAGACAAACGATATCCCAAAATTCCCCGTAAAGATTGACTTTTTTCGACAAACAGCATTTGTAATCAATACTCAGATACCCTAAAATGAATATAAACTATAATATTTCAGACGGAATATAACCTGCTGAATAGAAGAGAAAAAGAACTAAGCGCGCATTCCCTGTTACTTGCAAAATCCAAAACAGGACACTTGACGGGGACTCAGGAAGAAGTGGTCTTACTCCTTTGATTTTCAGAATATAAGCTTCAAACATTTTTCTAAAGACTGTTGACATCTAGTGGAAGTCATAGGAACTGCAATCTGGGGGTTAAACAAAAAGGCTTTGAATAGCTGGCCTATTGAAAACAGTGTGACATGACTGATTCAGACATCCCGGATGGATTTTGCTGGGGTTTTCGCCTGCCATATAAGTTCTGTTATACTCACAGACATTATTTTAACAGTTTTAGAAACTTCAGAGTGTTTTCTATCCAAAGCTAATTATATACATATCCTAGCTTCTGGGCGTTAGTAACAGGCAGTTTACTTTGGGCACGTTTTTCATCCAAACTTCAAAATACAGCCCCCTAGCCCTAAGAAGTTAACAAGAGTCTAAGCTTTTGAATGGTGTGCAGCACTTGTATTTTCATGAATGTTTGAAATGAGTATTTTTGCAATTTGAATTTGGCGCTCTGCATTTCACCGGATGTTGGCAAAATCGAACCTGTTCACGGGATTGGATCGCTAAGAGGTTAAACATCTTGGAAATGTCAAGAAAATTATGTCATGGCTTTAGAAGCTTCTGATAGCCTAATGTACATCATTTGAGTCAATTGGAGGTGTACCTGTAGATGTATTTCAAGGCCTACCTTCAAACTCAGTGCCTCTTTGCTTGACATCATGGGAAAATCAAAAGAAATCAACCAAGACCTCAGAAGAAAATGTGTAGACCTCCACAAGTCTGGTTCATCCAAGGGAGCAATTTCCAAATGCCTGAAGGTACCACTTTCATCTGTACAAAGAATAGTACGCAAGTATAAACACCATGGGACCACAAAGTCATCATACCGCTCAGGAAGGAGACGCGTTCTGTCTCCTAGAGATGAACGTACTTTGGTGCAAAAAGTGCAAATTAATCCCAGAACTTCCGCTTAGCAAGGAAGAAGACACTGCTCCAAAACCACCATAAAAAAGCCAGACCACGGTTTGCAACTGCACATGGGGACAACGATTGTAATTTTTGGATAAATGTCCTCTCATCTGATTAAACAAAAATAGAACTGTTTGGCCATAATGACCATTGTTATGTTTGGAGGAAAAAGGGGGAGGCTTGCAAGCCGAAGAACACCATCCCAATCGTGAAGCACGGGGGTGGCAGCATCATGTTGTGGGGGTGCTTTGCTGCAGGAGGGACTGGTGCACTTCACAAAATAGATGGCATCATGAGGAGGGGAAATTATGTGGATATATTGAAGCAACATCTCAAGACATCAGTCAGGAAGTTAAAGCTTGGTCGCAAATGGGTCTTCCAAATGGACAATGACCCCAAGCATACTCCCAAAGTTGTGGCAAAATGACTTAAGGACAACAAAGTCAAGGTATTGGAGTGGCCATCACAAAGCCCTGACCTCAATCCTATAGAACATTTGTGGGCAGAACTGAAAAAGCGTGAGCGAGCAAGGAGGCACACGAACCTGATTCAGTTACACCAGCTCTGTCAGGAGGAATGGGCCAAAATTCAACCAACTTATTGTGGGAAGCTTGTGGAAGGCTACCCGAAACGCTTGACCCAAGTTAAACAATTTAAACGCAATGCTACCAAATACTAATTGAGTGTATGTAAACTTCTGACCCACTGGGAATGTGATGAAAGAAATAAAAGCTGAAATAAATCATTCTCTCTACTATTATTCTGACATTTCACATTCTTAAAATAAAAGTGGTGATCCTAACTGACCTAAAACCGGGAATTTTTACTAGGATTAAATGTCAGAAATTGTGAAAAATTGAGTTTAAATGTATTTGGCTAAGGTGTATGCAAACTTCCGACTTCAACTGTAGGTTTTCCTCTTGCCCAGATGGGATAGGGCAGTGTGGTGGCGATTGCATCTCTGTGGACCTGTTTGGGCGGTATGCAAACTGAAGTGGGTCTAGGGTGTCAGGTGAGGTAGAGGTGACATGATCCTTTAGCCTCTCAAAGCACTTCATGATGACAGAAGTGCTACGGGGCGGTAGTCATTTAGTTCAGTTATCTTTGCCTTCTTGGGTACAGGAGCATGTGGGGACAGCAGACTGGGATAGGGAGTGATTGAATTTGTCTGTAAAACACACCAGCCAGCTGCGCATGCTGCGCATGCTCTGTGGCTAGGGATGCTGTCTGGGCCAGAAGCCTTGCGAGGGTTAACACGTTTAAATGTTTTACTCACGTCGGCCACGGAGAAGGAGAGGGGAGGCGCAGTTCTTGTTAGCGTGCCGCGACAGTGGCACTGTATTATGCTCAAAGAGGGCAAAGAAGGTGTTTAGTTTGTCTGGAAGTGTGACGTCGTTGTCCATGACGTTTCTTTTTGTAGTCCGGGATTTCCTGTAGACCCTGCCACATACGTCTCATGTCTGAGCAGTTGAATTGCAACTCCACTTTGTCCCTGTACCGGAATGTTGCTTGTTTGATAGCCTTGCGGAGGGAATAACTACACTCTTTATATTCATCCATATTCCCAGATCTCTTTCCATGGTTAAATGCGGTGGGTCACGCATTCAGTTTTGCGCGAATGCCGCCATCCATCCGCGGTTTCTGGTTAGGTTAGGTTTTAATAGTCACAGTGGGTACAACATCTCCAATGCACTTCCTTATAAATTCACTCACCAAGTCAGAGTATAGGTCAATGTTATTCGCTGAGCCTGACCGGAACATAACCCAGTCCGCATGATCAAAACAATCTTGATGCGTGGATTCCGATTGGTCAGACCAGTGTTGAATGGTTCTAGTCACTTGTACATCCTGTTTGAGTTTCTGTCTATAAGACGGTAGGAGCAAGACGGCGTTTTGGTAGGATTTTCCTTCAGGGAGGGCGGGGGAGGGCTTTGCATGCATCGCAGAAGTTAGAGTAGTAGTGGTCGAGTGTATAACCGCCGCGCGTAGTGCAATCAATACACTGAATGAATTTAGGTAGCCTAGTTCTCAAATTTGCTTTGTTAAAATCCCCAGCTACAATAAATGCAGTTAACTACTGTTCATTATGATTGTATGAAAATAATTCTTCACAATTAACCAACATCATTCTACAAGCTTATCCTCTGCATCCCCAACATCTATACAATATAAGTATGCCGTCTTGGTCTTTTGTGGGCTGGTTGGTTATATAAAAGACAGCATGAAGAATAGTCATGGTGTGTGTATGGAGGACTGTAAACAAATCTTAGCGTGTTTGCTAATGAAAGCAAGCTAATGTGCTGAAATATTCAGTGACTCCATTCTACCTGGCCCAAGGCAAAGACATAATACTGAATTCACAGCATTTCCTTTCATACCTTCCTAAATAGGTCACAATAAGCCAACGTTGTGTTGGGTATTCTCTAATAAAGTGCTGAGGGGGCAGACTCCCCGTTGCATATTAACTTTCCAGACGTTTCGAGGGTTGACTTATTAATAGTCATCATAACAACTAAAAGTATTGAGTTAATTACATGAATTACAATGTGTTGAATGGACATGAATTCAGTTGTTTCTTTCTAGCTGTGGCTACTAATACAGTGGCATTCAAACTAAAGACTTCATTAAAGTATTTACTTTGCTAAACAGTTGCAGTATCTGTTAAATTAAATGGAGACCCATTTGCGCTCTGAGCTAGCCATTCTGCTGCTTGTTTGAGCCATTTAGAAGTTTTGTGGTTTAAACTAACACATGGAGTAAACATTATGTTATCAACACTGCTTGGGTCTTGGGAATCTCTTGCTCCCTAAATGATCACCACACACCCCCCATCACCAGAGGAACAGTGTTCCCTGAATGTTGGTGTTTCTGTGTCTAATGAATTGTCATTAACGACTGTAAATCCACATGGCTGGTAACTTTTCCGTGCTGCATCTTCTCTCCTCAGAGAGCTGGA
Source organism: Hucho hucho (assembly GCA_003317085.1). NCBI lineage: Eukaryota > Metazoa > Chordata > Actinopteri > Salmoniformes > Salmonidae > Hucho > Hucho hucho. The sequence goes on along the minus strand of QNTS01001294.1, from coordinate 274,825 downwards.
AGACTTGACTATGTCTCGTGATGCTAGTGAACATTAAAGCCACTAAATATACCCAGCTCCAGATGCTGCAGATTGTCACCATTGTGCAGGTTTTCCATCAGAGAGCAGAATAATGTAACACCGCAATAATAGACATAATGCCAATGTTATGAAAGGCTGTTGGAGCCTAGAGCTGTTGTTAATGGCAAGTCATCATTAGCTAATGTTCTGTTGCTAAGCAGGGGCACATAGAGACACTTCTGAGGTTTTGTGAAGTGTGACTGCTGTCTAAACAAGCACACAGCGCAAGGTTTTAGCGTGATAAGTCTGTTCTTAAAAACACCATACTCTGATTAGTCACTCTCCATCTATGACTCTCTCTACTGCTAAGATTCTGTAAAAGAATGAGTGGTCATATTAGATTTGTGTGTCTTTGATCTAAATGTCTGACTGGCTGAACTCAAACAGTCAGACAGGTTTAACATTCTATTTTTAGCATACCCAATCAGCCTACTATTTAGAACGCAATTACCGGTATTCAGAAACGGCCATTCACACAGGTTTTCACTATGACCAGTACTTAATGTGAGCTGATATTTTATTGTGTCTCTCTCTGTGGTTTGGGTATATTTACAGGACAATACTGACACTATCTGTTATTTACTCACTCAATAGGCCTATAGCCTATACAGTACACCCACTGAAATCCCAGTGAAATCCAACTGAGGTTTTCAAGGTCTGTTATATGACTCAGACTGAAATTTACAAAAATGATACATAACCATAACATCTGATTCTTTGTTTGTCTTTGTAAGTGAACTTCAGATAAACTCTCAGCTTCAAAATCTCAAAATAACCAATTTATGGGTACTCACAATGTCTAGTCCATAGAAATAAAATATATTTCTATAGTCTGGTCAACCGGTCTATGAATTACACAATTAAGACCTAAACATGCATTGACATGCAGCACACTAGAGAGCATATACTGAGGCAAGAGTGACAATGTTATTAAACTGTAGTGCTTTGCATTTTAAGTTGAAAATGTGTCTGCAACTTTGTGTGCTGCTATTTTGGCCAGGTCTCTCGTAAAATAGTGTTAATCTCAATGAGACTAACCTGGTAAAATAAAGGTAAAATAAAATAAAAGAGCATTGAAGTGTATTCATTCTACTCAGGTTATTTGCTCTGTGGCTCTACTCAATTTCAGTGCATCTGTTAATAGACAGCGTAACATTGTTCTGCATAAACACTCAGTTTATTACGTACACATCTAACATGTCCTTTGTACCTGCAATCTAAACCTACTCAAGGTCTTCAGGTCTAGTTCTGAGTTGGTAATGATGCATAATAATGAGATGAAATGAACAGATATGAATGAGTGAGAAAAACTCACTGAGGTAATTTATTTAAAATTGTGCACAAAGACGAATGGTAAAAAGAGTGGTTCATTAACACTGACAATTAATCCCGACTAATTAAGGTCACCAAGACAGCAGAGAACAAACAGCAACACCTCTCTGTCTTAAGGGCCCTCTTCATTCTACTTGTCATAATGCCATTAATTAGAGACACATTCTTTAATTAAAAATGTGCACGGTCAAAGATATTAAATTAAGTGTAATTTAGTAACGAAAAAGTCCACACGCGAATGAGGGCACGCACACACACACACACACACACACACACACACACACACACACACACACACACACACCACCTCTCAGCACATTGCTTTCCGTGCGACAGGTCACTCACTACGTGAGAGAAAGCTGAAGGCACTTCTGTGCTTTGATTGGCAGGTGCTGTTGGCATGGTAGCACCCAGTCTAAGGTGTGAGAGCTGCAATCATAGCAGCGCAGAATCCTGTAGCTTTAGACAGACGGCCCTGACCTCCACAGGACTAACTGGCAATAAGCCCCTCAGGATGGAAAACATGAAAGCCAAGTTCTACCAAGTTTCTACCTCACTTTAAATTACTCTCCCAGTCACAGGCTCACAGTATAAAATGCATTGGTACCACTGATGTACACCTTGTCAATTATAATAGTTTTTTATTGTACCTGGCGGCAGGCTAGGTCTGTTCCTCTTATTGCGGTTCTCAGCTCCGTTTTCCAGAGGACAGTCTGACACCAGTGGCCCGTTGGAGTTGCTGAACTGCAGGGGCTCGTTGTTGGAGGACGGGTCAAAGGACAGCGGGTTCAGTCCTGAAACACACATAAACACAACAAGCAGCCATGTTAAACCAGATGGACCATAGCTCTACAAAACACAACAGAAACACAACAAGCAGCCATGTTAGACCTGATGGGCCATGAGTTATAGATACTATTGTGTAACTCATTCACAATATATCCAATCCAGTGCAGAGAAACACGTAGGCTACAAACTATTTAATATTGAATGTGAAGGAGAGAGACCACAAGGAGAGAAAAATGTATACCATACAGTGTTTGACTTCATATGGGGAAGTCTAAACTAAAGAAAAACAGGCAAGACCCTGTTATAGAAATGTTGTTCTCAATGTTCATAAACTGAACTTAAATTAAACAAACTCTGTCTGTTACCCAGTATTTGTAAGATACTGGTTGAAATGAGACAAACAGAGGCCCAATCTATAATGATCAAATGTAAATTAATTATTCACGGGAGAGCTCTGAGCTCTAAAAGGTGTACACAGTCTCTTATATGGTACAATGTTGAAATACATAAAATACAAAGGCCCCACCATTTTCCCCACCCTTTCCAGGAAATAGTGTTTTCCCACAATACCCATTCAGCGGCATATCACAATCTTACAACCTAAGTCAAACTTGGGCGGCTCTTTAACAATCCCTCCTGTCTTCAAGGACAGGGGCCTCTCGCATGTGTCTGGTAGAATCAAAGAATTCTTTTTTCTCCCAGATACTCCCTAGATGAAGTCTTACCAGCCTGTTCCACTTCTACACACAAAGTTAATATCTAGACACACACATCAATTGGTCTACCATTTTGTCTTATAACCCTATCTCTATCTCATACATTTTCAGAATGGAATATTCTTAGATGTACAAACATTTAGTCATAAACATAAAATCTATAACAGACCCCCCAAAGACTGAAAATACAACTATATTCAACCATAAGCAAAACATATGTTCCCTATTTAACAGTCAGGAGTTCAACAAACTAAAGGATATTAATTATCCCCTTTTAACGTTATTTCACATCTTCAAGGACACACATTAGAGACCCCTACAAGTGACAGTACTACAGCTGAAGTCGGAAGTTTAGATACACCTTAGCCAAATACAATTAAGTTTTCACAATTACTGACATTTAATCCTAGTAAAAAGTCCCTGTCTTAGGTCATTCAGGATCACCACTTTATTTTAAGAATGTGAAATGTCAGAATAATAGTAGAGAATGATTTATTTATTTATTATTTCTTTCATCACATTCCCAGTGGGTCAGAAGTTTACATACACAGAATTAGTATTTGGTAGCATTGCCTTTAAATTGTTTAACTTGGGTCAAACGTTTCAGGTAGCCTTCCACAAGCTTCCCACAATAAGTTGGGCGAATTTTGACCCATTCCTCCTAACAGAGCTGGTGTAACTGAGTCAGGTTTGTAGGCCCCCTTGCTCGCACACGCTTTTTAAATTCTGCCCACACATTTTCGACAGGATTGAGGTCAGGGCTTTGTGATGGCCACTCCAATACCTTGACTTTGTTGTCCTTAAGCCATTTTTACACAACTTTGGAAGTATACTTGGGGTCACTGTCCATTTGGAAGACCCATTTGCGACCAAGCTTTAACTTCCTGACTGATGTCTTGAGATGTTGCTTCAATATATCCACATCATTTTCCTTCCTCATGGTGCTATCTATTTTGTGAAGTGCACCAGTCCCTCCAGCAGCAAAGCACCCCCACAACATGATGCTGCCACCCCTGTGCTTCACGATTGGGATGGTGTTCTTCGGCTTGCAAGCCTCCCCCTTATTCTTCCAAACGTAACGATGGTCATTATGGCCTAACAGTTTCATCAGACCAGAGGACAGTTCTCCAAAAAGTACGATCTTTGTCCCCATGTGCAGTTGCAAACCGTGGTCTGGCTTTTTTATGCCAGTTTTGGAGCAGTGTCTTCTTCCTTGCTGAGCGGCCTTTCAGGTTATGTCGATATAAGACTCGTTTTAATGTGGATATAGATACTTTTGTACCTGTTTCCTCCAGCATCTTCACAAGGTCCTTTGCTGTTGTTCTGGGATTGATTTTCACTTTTCGCACCAAAGTACGTTCATCTCTAGGAGACAGAAAGCGTCTCCTTCCTGAGCGGTATGACGGCTGCATGGTCCCATGGTGTTTATACTTGCGTATTATTGTTTGAACAGGTGAACGTGGTACCTTCAGGAGTTCGAAGGTAGGCCTTGAAATACATCCACAGGTACACCTCCAATTGACTCAAATTATGTCAATTAGCCTATCAGAAGCTTCTAAAGCCATTACATAATTTTCTGGAATTGTCCAAGCTGTTTAAAGGCACAGCCAACTTGTATGTACACTTCTGACCCACTGGAATTGTGATACAGTAAATTATAAGTGAAATAATCTGTCTGGAAACAATTGTTGGAAAAATTACTTGTGTCATGCATGTATTAGATGTCCTAACCGACTTGCCAAAACTATAGTTTGTTACAAGAAATTTGTGGAGTGGTTGAAAAACAAGTATTAATTACTCCAACCTAAGTGTCTGTAAACTTCTGACTTCAAATGGATGTCAGAATCTCCAGATTGTTGTGTCTTTCTGTTCAGGGGCCTAATTTATAACCCGTGCGTTTCAAACTAAATGTCTGTGTGCGCCATTTCTGAAAACTGATTTCTGAACTTGCCGCACGCCATATATACACATTTCACATTATAAATTAGACCTGTCCTTAAATTGTGTTCATGTGAACAAGCATTATAACTCCACTTGGAAAACGCCCTCCATTCACCATTTATGGTGACAATAATGTATTTTATTTGCTGTATAATTTGGAACTATTTGAATTAGGTAACATAAGTTTCTAAATGAAAGAGCAATGGAAAATGTGATCACATTTCTGTATAGGTGCGGGCAGAATTGTTTTGCAGTGACTTTCTCAAACTAAACGTGCATGCTGCCTATAGCAAGATTGATTATATATTCAAAACAAATTAAAAGAAGCTACAACCCACACATCTATGCAAAATATGAATTGTTGTTCAATCTTTCGTTTATCAAAAAAATTATTGGGTTTCTATCTTCTGCCTTGGTATAGGCTCTGAGATTAAAACTAGGCAATGATGTCACGTTCATATCGCACAGCAATACTGTAGCCTACCCATACTGTCAAATGTTTTACATAAGCAGAATGTTATAATCTTTTGCAGTAATTTATGTTACTGCAAAATATGTTTTTGAAAGAGAAAATTATGGCAAATTGTTGTGGACCTGTCAGCATAAAGTTTAAATTCAGCAATGTTTTGCATCGACTTTTCCCCCAACCCAAACATGCTCGATTGTCTAGGCCATGCGACAATTTTTTTGTTATTATTACAGTAGGCCTACTTACAGTAACATAGGCCTACTGCAATGTCAAATATTAACTGTTCACCTGTTAAATTTGACTGTATATTATAAACCCTACTTTCTATGGGATTGAAAAACTTTAAACAGATAGCCTCCGGAAAGTATTCAGACCCCATGAATTTTTCCACATTTTGTTACATTACAGCCTTATTCTAAAATGTATTAAATAGTTTTTTCCCCCACACCAATCTACACACAATACCCCACAGTGACAAAGCTCTCAGGCCTCAGGGTTAGGACTAGTGTGAAAACTTGAACAGTCAGAAAGGTGAACCCAAATGCAGAAAACCGGATGACAGTCCTGGGAAATGTCTTCAAATCTTTTATTCAATGAGAAGGAACGTCCAAACATTCCTAGGATGTAACCAAAAAGAAACTCCCAAAAACTTCCCAAAAAGGTTTGACAATGGTTCCAAAAAAGTGAAAACAAAAAGTCCACAAAGATAATCCAAGAGGAATTAGGAAAAAGATTCACAAAGAACAGTGAGTACTCCCAAAATGTCAAATAGCAAAAGTAAATAAAACAAAACAAAGGAACCCTGCCAGGTACACGAAGTAGAATAAGAAAGCTCCAAAGGAGACACAGCACCGGAATGACCTAGACACGGTCATGGCATAGGAAACACTCAGCAAAGTACTCAGGAGAAGGGTAACTTAAATACACAAACAGGGAACAAGGCACAGGTGACAACAATAAGACCTAATGACAGACTGAAAACTAAGAAGAGGGGACCTCTAGTGGCCAAACATAAGTCTAAGACCCTGACAAAAGCAAAAACAGGTTTTTAGAAATGTTTGCTAATATATAAAAAGTAAACTGAAATATCACATTTACATAAGTATTCAGAGCCTTTACTCAGTACTTTGTTGAAGCACCATTGGCAGCGATAACAGCAGAGTATTTTTGGATATGACGCTACAAGCTTGGCACATCTGTATTAGCGGTTCCGAGCGTGATTTCCAGTTCCAAAATTGGATGCGTGTTATTTACAATTCAGAACAGGGTCTGGGAGAGACAAGGCCTATGCTCATGAAAAATGCATCACTTCTCTAGGTTTACACTTGTTTTGCTAGGCCTTGTTGTAGTCAGAAAACGGAATCTCTGAAGATGGAGAATAGCAAACTAGTCTTTATCAGAGAGTCAATCTCTGCTCTGCAGTAGAACCACGGGTTGGAACCTAAATTAATTCCGACAAGCAAAATAAAGTTCTGAACTGGTTCGAACCCCCCAAAAAGTAACAGTTTATATTGTTCCTTTTCATGCCTTTTTAAATCTGTGAACAGTTTTTTACATTTAGTTCATTAAATTACTTCCACAATCAGTGCAGATAGAGCAGGCAAGTTTGTTGTTTACATGCGTGATGGACAGAAAAGTGTAGCCTATGGGGCAAGATGTGACTGAACTTTTATGTGTGTGGAGAGAGCAAGAGAGGGTTGAGGAACAGGCTTGAAGCGCTATGCATTTTGTTATGACATGCAATATCTGAATTAGGTACACAGAATTATACCTAGGAGGAGCAGCTTCCATGAAGGAACTTAAATGTCCTTTGAGCTAGCTAGCTAACAAGCCTGTGTGTTCAGAGAACCACCAGAATTAACTTCTTAGGGCTAGGGTCCCATTTTCCGAATTTTCCCCTGTCTGACGTGCCCAAAGTAAAATGCCTGCCAATCAGGCCCAGAAACTAGGATATGCACATAATTAGTACTATTGGATAGGAAACACTCTGAAGTAAAATAATGTCTGTGAGTATAACTTCTTAGGGAGCAGCAGCAGAGGTGACGGTTTTGGAGAGTCAAAATGCCTGCCACTCAGGCCCAGAAAATAGGATAGGAAACACTCTGAAGTTTCTAAAAGTGTTAAAATAATGTATGTGAGTATAACAGAACTGATATAGCAGGCGAAAACCCGAGGAAAATCCACCCGGATTTGCAGATTTTTTGTACATGACCTTTTTGTACAGGCTGCCTATTGATTTCTATGTTATCCAGGACTGAGACTGCAGTACTTATGGCTTCCATTAGATGTCAACAGTCTTTATACAGTGTCTGGAGGCTCTAGCACTAAGCAGAACAGATAGGAAGAGGAAGTAGTGAAGGGACAACATTTGTCAACAACGTTTCGCGGGCGCGAGATTGTGAGCGTGCCCCACTTTATTTTCCTTTCCTATCGTTCACGTTATCGTCCGGTTGAAATATTACAGTAAATATACATAAAAGGATACCTAAGGATACATTAAAAATTATGATTGATTTGTTTGGAGAAAGTGTATAGGTATAATTTGAACGTGTTCTCTTCACGGTTCAATGGGCGACTCGACGGTGGATTTTCTGATCATAGCGCTCCAACCAAACAGAGATTTATGGATATAATAAATGACTTTTTTTAACAAAAGAACCATTGGATGTCTTCGTTGGACACTTGGAAAGCCCTCAGCAGAAGTTCTTCGAAAGGTAAGGGATTTATCTTAGCTCTGATATGGGTTTTGTGTGACCCGCGCTGGATATGAATTTATGCTAATGTAGAAAATAGGAGAGGTGCTATCCTCAAACAATCAAATGTTGTGCTTTCGCCATAAAGCCTTTTTGAAATCTGACAATGCTGTGATATTAACAAGACTCTAATCTTTGCAACCATATGCAACACTTGTATATCCATGAATATTAAATATTACACATTTTTATTTTGAATTTGCCGCGCTTTGTTTACTCCGAAAACGAACCCGCTCACGGGATCGGATCCGTAAGAGGTTAAGAATACTTCTTACCTTTTTGTAGTTAATAAATTCAATGTGAAACGTGATAACTAGGCCTATGGTATCATTAACGATCATTGAAAAAGTTAATCCATTCTTCGCTAGCTAATTAAAAAGATCTCTCCTTATCAGATAGCCTAAGCTTGCAGATTTTCAACTTGCAGGCTGGAATAAGTTTCTGAGTGACAGAGTAAGGGCTTTGCATAGGCACTCTGTTGCATTTCTTTGTGGGACAAAAAGAAAAATGCCTGGAACATAAAATAACGTTATTTACCGGTTTTCCATCCATTTAATATAACGGTTCTGTTCCGGAACAGTATGGATCACTTTCGTTTTCGGTTCCGTTTCTGTTTAGTTCCGTTTTCAGTTCTATTCCCTGAACCGGTTGCAACCCCTGAGTAGAAGCACACAGGGCTCAGAAGACAGACATATCATGCAGGACACCATCAGATCCCTTATATCCTTTAATTACTTGATGTGTGTGTGTTCATGTGCATCATTTCCTAGAATAATTTCTAGAGAATTTCCACTCTGCTATGATTATTGATTAAGAGCAGATGTACGCGGGTGAACGCTCACGCCCAAAGCGTATGTTATGGTGAAAGGAGGCCTTATATGGTCTTTTAAACAATAATGTGTTTCAGGATACAGAGGATGAGCTGAGGAAGAGAATTGGTCACTGGCTTCCAACCATATGAAGAATTAGGTATTACTATTCATCTTTGTGTGTTTTTAAGTGCTCGGGACATGCAAGTGACCGCAGCTGTAAGCAGGACACACAGGGACAAGTTACAGACAAAATACAAACCACAGCCCCATACTGTTGAAGTCCTGAAAACCTGTGGTAAAGTGATTTGCTGAACTTCTGCTGAACCACTGAACATGGGTTTTGGTTTGGGCCTATGGGTTTGCATCACATACGTTTTTGATGGCCATAAGTTGAGTACCAATTAAGTACAGACTGGTGAAGCATGTAGATCACTTGGAGCTGTGAAGTGAGTGTGACTGATCAGGCATTCTTTCAGCATTGAAAGAGAAAGCTCTCTTGCTCTCCCTCTACGTACTTCTCTCTTTCCATTCTGCAATCGGGGGCTCAGAAAGCTACCAATGGACTCTGACACCGAGAGCCTCATAAAATTATGGGTAGCAGCATTTTTATGAAAGTTTCTCTAGCTCTTCTTCGCAACACAAAACCCATCCTTAACGTGTTTACAGGGGGATTTGAAATGTCTCACTCCGTTCAAATGATGCGCCTTCTACCCCTTTTTCTATTAGAGAGAGCTTGATAGAATCTCTCCACATCAGGCCCTTCTTCCATCTGTTTACTTCTCTCCCTCTTTTTCTCTCAGTCTCTCCTTCATGTTTCGCTCTCTCCGTGTTCTGTTCTTTATTTAACCACATTTCCATCACAATGAGAACCAACCATCCCGTTCTCTCTGTGTCATCCGGGCTTTCCACATGAGGAGAGAAGATAGGTAAACAACAGGCTAATAAACAGAGGACAAACTGTTGAAGAAAAGCACAGAATTGCCTTCCCTCAAACCAAGGGAAACGAGCAGGGAAATCTGCCCTATAAACATTAAGTAGAAAATCAAATGTTTTATCGAATGAAAAGGAAGTGGGCTCCATCATTGATGGAACTCCTCTCGACTGACTGACTGTCTGTTTGTCTGTTTGTGGGACATCACACGGCACACCTAGTGCTCACTGCTTACAAATTCACCCACGCACCCTACATCTCCCTACCTCTCTCTGCTCTGTCTGTCAGCCTCCATCTGGCAGCCTCGCTCTTCCTCTGGCTCTTTCTCCCAGAAAACAGTCCACAAAATTCTCCCAGATGTCAAATGCTTCAGTTCATCTTATAAACACACTAGAGTTTCACTGGAAGTATAATAGTTTAATAAAGCCAGCTTTTCATTCTCAGAGGTTCAAGAGGAAATAAAAGGAGATGGAGAAATACAGAGAAAAAGAGAGCTAGATTGAGAGAGAGAGAGGATAAACAGAACAATTGAAGAAAAGTGGCCAACCAGATAAATTGATGGCCTCTTTTTGAGGTATATTGCATTTGGAAAGTATTCAGACCCCTTGATTCTACATTTTGTAACGTTACAGCCTTATTATCAAAAAGGATTAAATTGTTTTTTCAATTATCAATCTACACACAATAACCCATAATGACAAAGAAAAAAACATTTTTTTATTTATTTAAACAAATGAATAAAATAAAAACGGAAATATCACAATTTCATACATATTCAGACCCTTTACTCAGTACTTTGTTGAAGCAGCCTTGAGTGATTACAGCCAGTCTTCTTGGGTATGACGCTACAAGCTTGGCACACCTGTACTTGGGGAGTTTCTCCCATTCTTCTCTGCAGATCTTCCCAAGCTCTGTCAGGTTGGATGGGGAGCGTCACTGCACAGCTATTTTCAGGTATCTCCAGAGATGTTAGATCGTGTTCAAGTCCGGCCTCTGGCTGGGCCACTCAAGGACCATTCAGAGACTTGTCCTGAAGCCACTCCTGCGTTGTCTTGGCTGTGTGCTTAGGGTCGTTGTCCTGTTTGAAGGTGAACCTTCACCCCAGTCTGAGGTCCTGAACACTCTGGAGGATCTCTCTGTACTTTTCTCCGTTCATCTTTCCCTCGATCCTGATTAGTTTCCCAGTCCCTGCTGCTGAAAAACATCCCCACAGCATGATGCTGCCACCACCATGCTTCACCGTAGGGATGGTGCCACATTTCCTCCAGACATGACACTCTCTCCTAAGCTCAAAGAGTTCAATCTTGGTTTCATTAGACCAGAGAATCTTGTTTCTCATGGTCTGAGAGTCCTTTAGGTGCCTTTTGGCAAACTCCAAGCGGGCTGTCATATGCCTTTTACTGAGGAATGGCTTCCGTCTGGCCACTCTACCATAAAGGCCTGATTGGTGGAGTGCTGCAGAAATGGTTATCCTTCTGGAAGGTTCTATCATCTCCTCAGAGGAACTCTGGAGCTCTGTCAAAGTGACCATCGGGTTCTTGGTCACCTCCCTGACCAAAGCCCTTCTCCCTCAATTGCACAGTCTGGCCAGGCAGCCAGCTCTAGGAGTCTTGGTTGTTCCAAAATTCTTCCATTTAAAAAAACAAAAAACTGTTTTTGCTTTATAATTATGGGGCATTGTGTGCAGATTGATGAGGGGGAAAAACTATTTAATCCATTTTAAAATAAGGCTGTAACATAACAAAAAGTTGAAAAAGTCAAGGGATCTGAATATTTTCCGAAAGCACTGTAGACAGGTGTGTGCCTTTCAAAATCATGTCCAATTAATTGAATTTACCACAGTTGGACTCTAATCAAGTTGTAGAAATATCTCAAGGATGATCAATGGATGCCCCTGATCAATGGATGAATAGGATGCACCTGAGCTCAATTTCGAGTCTCATAGCAAAGGTCTGAATACTTATGGATACATTTTTAATACATTTTAATACATTTTCTAACATTTTTTAAAACCTGTTCTCACTTTGTCATTATGGGGTATTGTGTGTAGATTGACGAGGAAAAAATGTAATTTAATCATTTTTAGAATAAGGCTGAAATGTGGAAATGGGGAAAAACTATCTGGCCATAACCACAGCTTACGCCACGACGAGAAGAGGGGGAAGTATCAGTCCCAAGGCCAACGGAGACAATAAATAACACAAGGTAAATAGGAAGTCAGTGGATGTGGGTCTGGGCAGCAGGAATGAGAGGTATGTATGGGGGGCTGGAGGGAGGAACCAGGAATTAGAACCAGGAGGAAATACTGACTTAACTACTTACGGAGTGGTGGGGCGCTAGTCACCTTCTCACCAAGCTGCTTGGCGATGGTCTTGTAGCCCATTCCAGCCTTGTGTAGGTCTACAATCTTGTCCCTGACATCCTTGGAGAGCTCTTTGGTCTTGGCCATGGTGGAGAGTTTGGAATCTGATTGATTGATTGCTTCTGTGGACAGGTGTCTTTTATATAGGTAACAAACTGAGATTAGGAGCACTCCCTTTAAGAGTGTGCTCCTAATCTCAGCTTGTTACCTGTATAAAAGACACCTGGGAGCCAAAAATCTTTCTGATTGAGAGGGGGTCAAATACTTATTTCCCTCATTAAAATGCAAATCAACTTATAACATTTTTCACATGCGTTTTTCTGGATTTTTTTGTTGTTATTCTGTCTCTCACTGTTCAAATAAACCTACCATTAAAATTATAGACTGATAATTTCTTTGTCAGTGGGCAAACGTACAAAATCAGCAGGGGATCAAATACTTTTTTCCCTCACTGTACGTAGAGGACAAATATGAAGGCGGTATTAATAGGGCACACTGTACAAGATACATAATGCAGACACAACCAGTCTGGGGGAAAGAGTAATGTGAGATGGTAGAAAGTAGACCAGCAGCAAAGCTGTAAAATATTAAAAGGCCATCTAATAGCCCAACATCTCTGAACTACTGATGCAAATGCAATTTTTGTAAAACTTGTCCGATGCTATTGCTTATGTCCCTAGTGAAAACTTTACCCAATGCTATTGCTAACACGGTCAATAATCTGCTAATAATATGTAACTACAAGAGAGCATTTGGGATGCTGGGAACAACTTCCCTGCACACACAAATATCAAAGCGCTGACTGACAGCAGGTAAGGTTTTTCGATTCTTCTCTCTCCTTCAGTGTCATTCTGTCGTTCCTCCCTGCACAGAGGACCCTGTGATGGGAGGGGTGGAGGGCTGCAGGCTGTGTCTCTGAGACAGTTCCTCTGTGATTACAGCCTGAGGAAAAAGGCTGCAGCACTCTCAGCTGGAGAAATGAGACAGGATAATAGCACTGACAAATACCAGCAGGAGAGAGAGAGAAAAAGAGAGGCAGAGATAGTGAGAGATGCTGACCGAGACAGAGAGAGAAAGAGGGAGAGAAAGGCAACAGTGCCTCTTCAACCTCAGGAAGCTGAAGAAATTCGGCTTGTCACCAACAACACTCACAAATTTCTACAGACGCACAATCGAGAGCATCCTGTCGGGCTGTATCACCGCCTGGTACGGCAACTGCTCCGCTCACAACCGTAAGGCTCTCCAGAGGGTAGTGAGGTCTGCACAACGCATCACCGGGGGTAAACTACCTACCCTCCAGGATACCTACACCACCCGATGTCACAGGAAGGCCAAAAAGATAATCAAGGACAACAACCACCTGAGCCACTGCCTGTTCACCCCGCAATAATCCAGAAGGCGAGGTCAGTACAGGTGCATCAAAGCTGGGATCGAGAGACTGAAAAACAGCTTCTATCTCAAGGCCATCAGACTGTTAAACAGCCATCACTAACTCAAAGAGGCTGCTGCCAACATACTGACTCAAATCTCTAACCACTTTAAATAATTGAAAAATTGGATGTAACAAATGTATAACTAGCCACTTTAAACAATGCTTTATATAATGTTTACATATCCGACATTACTCATCTCATATGTATATACTGTACTCTATACCACCTACTGCATCTTGCCTATGCCGTTCGGCCATCGACTCAAATCTCTAGCCACTTTAATATTACAAAATTTGATGTAATAAATGTATCACTAGCCACTTTAAACGATGCCACTTTATATAATGTTTACATATCCTACATTACTCATCTCATATGTATATACTGTACTCTATACCATCTACTGCATCTTGCCTATGCCATTCGGCCATCGCTCATCCATATATTTATATGTACATACTCGTATTCATTCCTTTACACTGTGTGTATAAGCACAAACATTTCGCTACACTCGTATTAACATCTGCTAACCATGTGTATGTGATAAATAACATTTGATTTGATTTAGAGTGTGACACTGTCAAAGAGAGGAAAAAGAGCTTAGGAGAGAGATAGCAGACAGGCTAGTACTGTATGTGTAGTAGGAAGAGTGTGTGTGGCAGGTAGTGTCTGCCAGCTAGAGTGTGTGTGGCAGACAGGTAGAGTGTGTTCATAGTTGGCACTCTGGTCAACACAACATCCAGCTAAATTGAGTTAACACCCAGAAACACCTGAGGGGACAGACAGACCACTGTGAGATTTCCCATGTTTGAGAGGAATGTTAGATCAAACCTGAGCCTTTACAGCTAAAACCAGATAAGAAAGGCTGTAAACCTACAGAGAAATAGACAAGACCAGTATTTTCCTATTAAATACAGAACTGAACTGGCTGAGATATAGAGGTGGTTTCTAGGGCTGGGAATTCCCAGGGACCTCACGATATGATATTATCATGATACCTTGGGGTCAATAAGATATGTATTGCGATTCTCACGATTCTATGTATTGCGATTCGACACTGGGATTTTATTGCGAATCGATGTTCCAAACATATTGCTGACCATATGTTGTGTGTCTGTTTTTGTGTGGTAACAATGTGGGTGGCATGAGGTGACGGAATGGACCATCCATCTTACTAGTGCATGAAGAACAAGTGAACAGGTAGATTAAATCCTGTTCATCAATATGAGAGAGGGAAAGGAAGGAACATGTGACATACAGCATTAACACTGTACTGACCTCATGAATACAATTCTGCTTTTCTTTTAGGTTTTACACTCCATTACCAAGTCAAAGCTGTCTGTCCCCAAAGACCTCTGTGTTCTGCACATTTAGCTCCATGGATTCGGCTTATCAAATGCTGTGGCTGGTTGACAGAGCCACTTATCAGACCAATTATGACTGTAGAGGTTTCCGCTCCCTCAAACTCTGAAAGACAAACTCTGAAACACATTCTTTAACCCTATCCAATAAAGAATGTCTGATTTGAAAACAGAAGTTGTGACTAAGATGGTTTAATATGAAAATAATACAGAAATAAATCAAATATTTCCCTGAAATTACGTCAAGAAAGAACAAAGCAAATCTGCTCTGAATAAGTTTCATATTTCCTTCCGTATAGCACATTGATAGGTGAAAAATGTCACACAAACATGCCTCATTCTATTTCTAACTCTTATTCTCGGAAGAGCCATTTGCCCATTTCTAATGAATTAATGTTGGAAAATGAAAACATTCAGTCTGCTATAATTAGTAAAAGCTTCGTAAAGGGAGACCAGAAAAAGGGGGGGCAGAAAATCCCTTTTCTGTTGTCTAATTAGGAGACAAGAGAAAGGGGGCTCAGACTCTCCACCTCAGACTAGAAGAACATTGGTCTCTGTGTGGAAGTTCAAAACACGCGGCCCCTCAACGTTTGCAGTTTTCATTAAATTATTACTTGAGGGTTAAATGCCTTGCTAAAGGTCACATTGGCAAGAGATTGCTTCTAAGATGCTGCTCCCGATTGGCGCAGCGGTCTAAGGCACTGCATCTCAGTGCAAGAGGCGTCACTACAGTCCCTGGTTCGATTCCAGGCTGTATCACATCCGGCCGTGATTGGGAGTCCCGTAGGGAGGTGCACAATTGGCCCAGTGTCGTCCGGATTAGGGTTTCGCGGGATAGGCCATCATTGTAAATAAGAATTTGTTCTTAACTGACTTGCCTAGTTAAATGAATAAAAATAATTGATGATCAATAACCCAACAGATTTGTCCCGTCGGCCACAGTATTTGAACTAAACCAACAGAATTTAGAAGAATAGTCTACCTTTTTAGGGGTCATTCCCTTTACCAGTGAAAGCAAAACTAAAGTTCCAGCACACTGTGACTTCTATGATTGTGGATTCCAACACTGCCCGTTTTGACTATGTCGTGTAAAATGTCTCATTTGAGTCAGCTGGCCCCTGCTCAGAGAACAGTGATTTCCTGTCTGATTGTCAGATAGTAAATAAGGGCAAAGATTTTCTATTATATTGACAAAATAGTCAAGTGAGCACTCTAACAATGAAAACGCATTTCCTCAAGATGGAAGACAGGTGGGAGGATACGAGACCAGGTGTGACCATTCTTGCAAATGAGAGGGTAAATACACAACAGGCACAACTAAGTTGTTTTTCTCAAAGTTGCCAGAATGCCACATGCATCCACTTATATCAGTACATACTGTATGTAACAGCCTAAACATTACAAAATGTACATTTGATCAAAATAAGCCTCACGTAATTTGACACGCTCTCATAGACCTCCATACAAACGCAGACAGACTTTTGGCAGTGTAAATCCTCTCGCTTTGCCTCTTCCTTTCTGATAAGGGTCACAGTCTCTACCCAGAAGCTCTTTACTGATGTTGGACCGAGGTCACATTCGGACCAGCACAGATACCCATAGTCTACTTCTTTTATTCCCTCCCCTGTTGCTGTTATTTCTCAAGGTCTAGTGACATGACTCTGGCCACGTCCGTCAAGTTGATTGATCCAAAATTAGCTGTGAGCATCAGCGATGTTCCTCTAATGCCTGGAATGTTGGTGATGAAATCCAGTCACAAGGTCTTTGACAAGGCAGAGAGTCAAAGTTAGATAAAGGCCCCACAGAGATCCGTCAGACAATGAAGAGAGCTGCACCTCTATTCATAGCCTAGGTTGACCAGTATGATCTCTAGCACATTAGCTGACTATGTGGACTGATGGATGCTCTGGGCAGATGAATCAACAAGGTGCCTAACTGATCCAGCTTAGCATGGAAGCACAAGCATGCCAGTCGTCTAGAGAATTCTCCTCTCCTCAGGATATCACCTTATCAAATCAAATTTTATTTGTCACATGCACCGAATACAACCTTAACGTGAAATGCTTAGTTACAAACCTTTAACCAACAATGCAGTTCAAGAAATAGAGTTAAGAAAATATTTACTAAATAAAGTAAAGTAAAAAAAAAAAAAAAGTAACAATAAAAGAACAATAACGAGGCTAGATGCAAGGGGTATCGGTACCGAGTCAATGTGCGGGGGTACAGGTTAGTCGAGGTAATATGTACATGTACTGTAGGTAGGGGTAAAGTGACATGCATAGATAAACAGCGAGAAGCGTATTTATAGCACTTGAGACTAGAGAGAGTTAAATTTAAAACAGGCGGTGAATCAAAGTGAAAGGCACCAAGATTACATTATCTCAGCCTCTTCTCAGAGGTTATTCCTCCTTCTCTTTACACAAATCATAAATACTGTAAATGGTTGAACAAACTTAATGGTACTTTTTCAAATTGGCCCTGTTTTCCAAGGGGAAACTTAAAGGCTGGTTTTAAGAATTGTTTTTGGTTCCTGAGCTACAGGCTTCAAAAGGCCTCAATCCGGTGAAGCATTGACGCATGAGCTCTGTTTCAGAGAAAAACCTCTAATGAATCAATCAGGCCTTTTGGTCCCAGATGCACAAACACTGTTGGTTGATGGGATGGCACAGCTTCCTTTGGTCAATCCCAGCAGGCTCTTTCTTTATGGGGAAAAAAAAGAGAAGGACCTAAAATAAAACCCGAGGAAAATCCATTTCGGATTTGCAGTTTTTTTTGTACATGACCTTCTTCTCCAGGCTGCCTATTCATTTCTATTTTAACTAGGACTGAGACTGCAGTGCCTATGGCTTCCACTAGATGTCAACAGTCTTTATACAGTGTCTGGAAGCTCTAGCACTAAGCAGAACGGATAGGAAGAGGAAGTAGTGAAGGGACCACTTTTGTCAACAACGTTTGACGGGCTCGAGATTGTGAGCGCGCCCCACTTTATTTTCCTTTCCTATTGTTCACGTTATCGTCCGGTTTAAATATTATAGTAAATACACATAAAAGGATACCTAAGGATACATTAAAAATAATGCTTGATTTGTTTGTAGAAAGTTTATAGGTATAATTTGAATGTGTTCTCTTCACGGTTCAATGGGCGACTCAACGGTGGATTTTCTGATCATAACGCGCCAACCAAACAGAGATTTATGGATATAATAAATGACTTTTTCTAACAAAAAACCATTGGATGTCTTCGTTGGACACATGGGAAGCCCTCAGCAGAAGTTTTTTAGCTCTTATATGGGTTTTGTGTGACCCGCGCTGGATATGAATTTATGCTAATGTGGAAAATATATGAGGTGCTATCCTCAAACAATCAAATGTTGTGCTTTCACCGTAAAGCCTTTTTGAAATCTGACAACGCTGTGATATTGCCAAGAAGCAGAGCTTTTGATGACTATGCAACACTTGTATATTGATGTATGTTTAATAATTCAACTTTTGGATTTTGAATTTGGCGCCTTACATTTCACCGGGTAGTGTCGGGAGTGGCCCGCTAGCACGCCATTACTCCCTAAGTAGTTAAACAACCAGGATCCAATGTAAGATGATCTGACTCCGGTCTGATTACAGGGTTTTCATTGACTGAAGTCTCCTTCTTACTTCATGCATTCCACTGCATTTGATGACAGCCTTGATGAAAGAAATGTAAGCAGTTTCTCACAGCAGGAAAATAATCCTGCAGCAACAGAAAATGTGAATTTTTGTGTAGATTATAATTAAGGGACATTTTTGTAGGGGTTGAGACATTTTTAGTTAGGGCAAATCAAGTTTGAAATGTTAAACTAGAAGCCTTTTTAAACCTTGAATACACTACACGTTGACATATCCTGCAAGACCAGGGTGATAATGAAGATCCTACATCTGTAAGTGATGAGATGTAGGGATTGGCGAACTGTGCGAGTGTTTATTGTGAGCTGTTAAAGTGTGTCACTATGTGGAGCGCGGTTAAGTGTGTGTGACACCTAGGCTTTGAGAGGACTGACTAAGTTGGCCACTGTGGCGTCACTGTTGTGCGTGGTGACAAGTATCTGTTGGTTACAGACATAGGCACAAATACACACATGTTAAATACACATACGTGGACATAAACAGTATTTTACACTCACGTTTACCTTCAGTATCTCTCTTAGACAAATGCACACGTGCATGCTCACACACACACACAAACACTTGTGCCAGTTCGGTCGATTTATCAAGCTAGAACCTTTGTGTGAAAATAGGCTTAAATCAAACACAGGAAACACTACCTGCTTTTCTGTACAGTGTGTTTTATGGAGAGTGTTTGGTTTCTGATAAGAGGCCAATAGCAGCTTTTATGCAACTGAGTCGTGTATTGAGAGAAAGGAAGGCCGTGATAAATGTGATTGCTGGGGTGAGACTGTCTCTTTGTTGTATGTTTAGTAAAAGGAGGGTATTATAGGAGAAGAGACGCACAAGTCACTTAAGAAAAAATACTGCTCACTTTAGGTATAAAGCCAAATGGAGCACTCTGCTCAGATACTGTGGAGAAATGTAAAATATAAAAACAGAACCTCTTCAGAATAAGTTCTATCAGGTGGGAAGTCAAATTTAAAATATTTGCCAACAACTCAAAGATGTAAAATAAAGATGACTAATAGGCTGAACCCAAACCACAGAGGGTTTTAAACACATTTCACAAGAAGACACTAATGAAGGTAAATAATATGCAGCGAGGGGTAAACATTACAAAAATGTCCCCTGCTGGGGTCTTGTAAAATGTAATCTATTCACGGCTGAAGATGTGACATTTTCAAATTATGCTAAATTCTTTGAACATCTTTGTGCATTTTTCTAAACCCCCTTCTGCTTAGCGCGCTAAGTCAACACACACACACACACACACAAATGTGAATGTTGGGTGACTGAAATGGTAGAAGAGGGAGAGGAAGATGAGGAGGAAAGAAGGCAAAGTAAGCAAACTAATCAACAAGCGAAGAAACAGTTAGCAGACTGAGAGCAAGTCGTCACTGTTAAGCTGTCAGAAGCTCGTTTATCTTGTGTTGGTTCCTGAGGAGAACATTAAAGCCAGTTCATTCCTCCAGCTCTCTCTCCTGCTGTGTCTCCAACATGCTCAGGTTGGTGTCCAGGGTTAAATGACAACAGACACCGTGCCAAAATAATGTAATCAGTATTAATTATATCAGTGACAAGGGGAGAATTGAACCTCAGATACCTCTGTCATTTCTACATGCTTGTAGGGATTCGCTGAAGGTTAATTTATTTAAATCTCCCATCCACTCGTTTCAATTCCATTAAACTAAACTAATGAATCTTTGCTTTGCAGTCTAATCAGCTTATATTGTCAAAAGGCCCGCATCAGCTCACCAGGAACACTGGGTGTGTGTGGAGTTTGATAGCGCTACCACAGAACACATAGCTACTAAGAGTGTCTTCACACTTACTAGACTTTTCACAAAAATACCCTTGGCTAACATATACTGCAATGTAAACTTGCGAACTTGTCACATCCCAACCGCTCCCTCCGGAGGTGGCGCAAGACACTCGCCTGACAGTTGCCCCTCTCTAAGCAGGGCAGTGTAAACAGAATTTTCTCATTGAGCCAACACTTACATTAAAACATTTAATATCATAGCAATGTTTTTGAAACAGCTGAAATTAGACATTTTCCTTATGTTTTAGATTTGTTTTTACCTGCAATTGTAGTAACAGCCTGTTACATTCAGAAATTAGCGCCATAGCTTTAAACCTCAACTGTGTTATTTTTTTTGATTGATTGCACTGAGCCACTGAGGACCAGGCAAGAAGCAACTCCCCAGGGAATTATCAACGTTTTTAATGGCAATTAGCTTTTACCTCATGTAATGACTTCCATGAAATTGATCAAATGAAGCCTGGTTTGTTCTAAGGTAACTTTAATACGGTACCTAGTGTAAATTTAAGAGCTCCTATCTAGCTATGGTTCAGCTAAACGTCAACATTTAGCTACAGCCAGGACATTTACGTGAGGATGCAAAAAATATTTTGTTTAGCTAGCTAGATAGCTTGCTAGCTAACATTACCTAGCTGTGTAGCCTGTATTATTATAATGAATGACACTATTTATTTTATTTTACCTTTATTTAACTAGGCAAGTCAGTTAAGAACAAATTCTTATTTTCAATGACGGCCTAGGAACAGTGCCCCTTGTTCAGGGGCAGAACGACAGATTTTTACCTTGTCAGCTTGGGGATTCGATCTTGCAACCTTTCGGTGATAATGTTACCCCTTCCATACGAATATAAACGTAGAGTAAAGGTTAATTATTGATATGCTAATGCTACCTGATCATTAAGCATGTTGTTAGTTTGCTAGCTAGCAGGAGTTAGCGGTGTATTGTCAGCTTATTTAATGTCAACAGACAATGAAATAAACTTTAATTGCCTGCACATGCTTGTGGATTGTTGAATTATTCAAGAGTGTAATATGGTTTGGTTGCATTATTCCATATCGTAATACATTTTAGAAGAAAAGTTGCTAGGATTGTTAAATACACGGAACAAAAATAAAAATGTAAAGTGTTAGTTTCATGAGCAGAAATAAAATGTTCCAGAGGCACAAAAAGCATATCTCTCTCAAATCAAACATCCCTGTTAGTGAGTATTTATCCTTTGCCAAGGTAATCCATCCACCTGACAGGTGTGGCATATCAAGAAGCTAATTAAACAGCATGATAATTACACAGGTGCACCTTGTGTTGGGGACAATAAAAGGCCACTCTAAAATGAGCAATTTTGTCACACAACACAATGCCATAGATGTGTAAAGTTTTGAGGGAGCATGCAATTGGCATGCTGACTGCAGGAATGTCCACCAGAGCTGTTGCCAGAGAATTTAATGTTAATTTCTCTACCATAAGCCCTTTTAGAGAATTTGGTCTGCAGCCTCACAACTGCAGACCACGTGTAACCACGGCAACCCAGGACCTCCACACCCGGCATCTTCACCTGCGGGATCGTCTGAGACCAGCCACCCAGACAGCTGATGAAACTGTGGGTTAGCACAATCGAAGAATGTCTGCACAAACTATCAGAAACTGTCTCAAAGACGCTAATCTGCCTGCTCGTGGTTCTCACCAGGGTCTTGACCTGATTGCAGTTCGGCGTGGTAACCAATTTCAGTTGTAAAACGCTCACCTTCGAAGGCCACTGGCACACTGGAGAAGTGTGTTCTTCACAGACAAATCCCGGTTTCAACTGTACCGGGCAGATGGCGAGCGGTTTGCTGATGGTGGCGGTGGGGTTGTGGTATGGGTAGGCATAAGCTACGGACAACGAACACAATTGCATTTCATCAATGACAATTTTAATGCAAAGAGATACCATGACGTAATCCTGAGGCCAACTGTTGTGCCATTCATCCGCCGCCATCACCTCATGTTTCAGCATGATAATGCATGGCCCCATGTCATAAGGATCTGTACACAATTCCTGGACGCTGAAAATGTCTCAGTTCTTCTATGGCCTGTATACTCAGACATTGAGCATGTTTGGGATGCTCTGGATCAACGTGTACGACAGCGTGTTCCAGTTCCCGCCAATATCCAGTAACTTCGCGCAGCCATTGAAGAGGAGTGAGACAATGGGCCACAATCAGTCTGATCAACTCTATGCGAATGAGATGTCTAGCACTGCATGAGGAAGACGGTGGTCACAACAGATACTGACTGGTTTTCTGATCCAAACCCTTACTTTTTTTTATTTATCTGTGACCAACAGATGCATATGTATTCCCAATCATGTGAAATCCATAGATTAGGGCCTAATTAATGAATTTCAATTGACTGATTTCCTTACATGGACAGTAACTCAGTAAAATCTTTGAAATTGTTGCATGTTGTATTTATATTTATGTTCAGTGTAGTTTGTACTTACTGGCTACTGTGATATTTATGGTCAATTTGAGCATTGCCAGCCACAACAAAAGGTAAGGCAAGGATGTAATGTGAATTTAAATGTATTTTGCCACTCCGCTCCTCAGACTCCAGCTCTTGTAGTGGGAATAAGGCCTAAGATCATATCAACTCCTACTGATACCCCTGTGTGTGTGTGTGTGTGTGTCATAACCTTCCACTAATCTTCCAAATTACATATATTATAGGGCAATGAAGTCAAAAAGCTGAAACATCTAAATCCTCCCTTCTTCCCCTGGAGCTCTAAACCACAGCCTGAAACACCATTTCCCATCTGTCCCCTCTCTCCCATACACTGCACTGTTATAGAGTGATCTATCTGAGCATGTAACAATAAAGCTATCATACAGGCAGACCTTGGGCATAAGGACATGTCCTGCCTTATTAGAGCATGTTATATGTCAGTGTTATGGTACAGACAGATGCTGTTATGGAAATGACTCTGAAAAGAGCTTCACTGTCAGTTTCATTGTCAGTGAAGCAATTTCCAGTCTGTTTCAGAGGGTTTACAGCTAATGTCAAACTACCTCTCTGGTCCGATTGGCTGGCTAATGAGAGAGGAACCCGAGAGGTATGGAGGAGTCAAACCCCTCACAGCCCAGCTGGCTTGACAGGCTTCAACAGTGGTAGTGGCAGGCTGTATCAGTCGACTTGTGTGGCAGGGTTTCTTAACAGTGAAAGTCACTGACTGATGGTCCATTATCTACTGTTTATACACACTTTATCAGCTGGGGAGTATTTGTCAAATACGCCCAGTTCTTCTTGCTCCAATCGGTATTACTGATCTGTAGTCAGCCAATTTGAGAGGTGGAAGGAGCATGTGCCTTTGGGAGCAGACAAACGCCCCTTGGCAGACGGTGCGGTAATTTACGATGAGCAGTCTAAAAACAGCTGGGGGATTGAGGCAAGGCGCTCTATAGCCTGTGACAGACAGTATTTAAGGGAAAGGAAATGATCTCCTGATTTAGACCTAGCTGAACTGGGCTCAGCTGAGCAGTGAACCTTTTCGAGACAGACCCAACTCTCTCTCTCATTCATCTCGCTCTCCCTCAGCTGGTAAGAAATGTGTCTTTGGAGAAGATCCAGAGGTAAACACAGGTCTACATTTTTTGCTTTAGGCACATTCAGTGGTATTGCTTTCTCAAATCATAGTACTGGAGGAGGCCAGAAAGACATAGAAGCTATGACAGTTTTTGATTAAAAGCTGCCAGACTAATTTAGAGAAGTTCAATAGTCAACAGGTATCCTGGCTAGTAGCCCATCTAGCACAATGGAGTGTATTGTCAAAACTGTTTGTTACTAGAACATTACACACTCAAAAATAGACTGGCATTAACAGTAGAAAATATATACGAGCACAGCCATTTGCATTCAACATTTAAGATTAGGAACTTCCTTTCCAATACACAGTTTCCAGGATTGCATAACACTTAGGTCTAGCTGGCACATAAAACTTGTTTTTCATATGTAACACCATTTCAGAGCTCTACATTTTTCATCACCCTTTTTCATCACCCTCAACATCCTCTCCTTTTCCAGCCTCTAATCCATTATGTCACATCACTTTGCCTTAACATATTTACTGCTCATAGAAGAAACACTGTTTTTTTTGCTCTGTAGATTTCACAGTCTATTTACTCCATTGATTTGTTTACAAAATGCATGTTTCTTGCCTTTGATGAAGACTTGAAAAGCTAATGCCCTACCCTAGATTTCCTCCACATCTGTGATGTTGTTTCCCCATTGCCGGTGGAAAGTGGTTAGCATTTATTATAATTAAAAGTAATCTCCATGTAATCCACGTGAGTGGGAAGACGGGCGGATGTGTCGTAAAGGAAGCTGGTTGACTGGACTGAACCCGTGCTTTCAAAAAGTGAAAGAAGTTATTTAAGTCACTATCTTGATTCCAGTCACACAGTGTGGGTGCTTATCCCTCAGAAGTGTGTGCGTGTGTGAATGCATGTGTGCATATGTAAGAGATTTTGAGGGACCATATTTTTTTAGAGGGAGTGAGAGTTTAAAACAATAAAATTACCTACCTCCAAACAAATCAGGGAGACGAGCAAGGAGGTTTCACTTTCCGGAAAACAATGAATTAATAAGGTAACCTGAACCCTGACACAGTATTGATTGCATATTGTCTAAAGATGTCAGATCGGAGAGGACATGAGGTATAAAAAATACAAACTTAATCAATCTAAAGTGATTCACCTAGCTAAAAACATCTGTCAACCACACATAATTTACTCAGATAACACCTACAACATGATACTTGTTATGTCCCACTAGTGGTCATATATTAAAATATTTTAAATAGAGGATCTGATGAAAAGCCATACTCACCAGTGAGTTAATTAATACTTTGAAATAGTGGTTCTCTTGGTACCTGAAGCAGGGCTTGAAAACCATTACGGACTACAAAGGGAAACCCAGACGTGAGCTGCCCAGTGACGCAAGCCTACCAGACGAGCTAAATACCTTTTATGCTCGCTTCGAGGCAAGCAACACTGAAGCATGCACGAGAGCACCAGCTGTTCTGGATGACTGTGTGATAACGCTCTCTGTAGCCGATGTGAGCAAGACTGTTAAACAGGTCAACATTCACAAAGCCGCAGAGCCAGATGGATTACCAGGACGTGTACTCAGAGCATTGGCTACCTGGCTGGAAATGTTTCGACTCTGAGACTTTCGATCCCTGCAGAATAAGAGAAAATCTTAGACACAAATTACTAGTCTGCAGCTAGAAATGTTGTAAACCTAGGACGAGAATACAGACAATCGCTGAAACATCTATTCTATGAGAACATTCCCGAATGGACACTGGCAAGTGTCTTCACTGACATTTTCAACCTCTCCCTGACCGAGTCTGTAATACCTACGTTTCAAGAAACCACCATAGTCCCTGTGCCCAAGGAAGGCGAAGGTAACCTGCCTAGCACTCACGTTGGTAGC
The DNA here is from genome assembly GCA_003317085.1 of Hucho hucho. Lineage (NCBI taxonomy): Eukaryota > Metazoa > Chordata > Actinopteri > Salmoniformes > Salmonidae > Hucho > Hucho hucho. The sequence continues at coordinate 248,933 of QNTS01001294.1, read as the reverse complement.
CATGAAGTGCTTTGAAAGGCTGGTCATGGCTCACATCAACAGCAACCTCCCGGATACCCTAGAACCACTCCAATTCGCATACCACCCAAACAGATCCATAGATGACGCAATCTCAATAGCACTCCACAGTGCCCTTTCCCACCTGGACAAAAGGAACACCTACACTACCGTTCACTGGGGGGGCGCTGTTGGAAGCCAAGGATGTAGAACGCATTTCCCTATCGCTCCAGCGTTAGTGAGCAAATTAATATATTTAACCTTGCAAAATTGTATGTATTCCTGTTTGGGCAGGTGTCTGAAGAGACCCCTAAACAATTCAGATCAAGTTTGAGAAATATACGTTTGTAATGTCGTCTACCCGGCCAAAAACGGAGTCTGCAAGAGCAGGCCGCAGCAAGCCCGCGCCCTCTCCTGATTCACCCCCGCCAATGGATGCTGCTAATGCCGGCCCCACGGTAACACTGACTGTGGAGATGCTACAATCCGTGATGGGCACCCTCAAAACCGATATTTTCTGTATAATCTCTACCAATCTCAGGTCAGAGATATCCATTGTAAAAGACAAGCTTAAAAAAATCTATTGAGAGTATACAGTATACGCTCGACGCACAGAGTGGCCTTATCGGAGCTGGAGAGCGCATTAGCGAGCTAGAGGCTAACGTCGGCTCATTAACAACTAGGGTGGCATACCTCGACAATAGACGCGAAAATATGGAAAGTAGAATGCGGAGGAACAACATTTGTCTACTGGAAATACCAGAGGGAGTAGAGGGCCCAAGACCGACGGAGTTCATGGCCCAGCTGCTTCAGGAGCTGCTCGGTCTGGAGGAGAAGCCGCTGCTAGACCGGGCCCACCGCACCCTGCGTAGCTGACCCCGGGATGGAGAACCCCCGCAACCATTTGTCATCAGCGTGCATTTCTTTCACTTCTGCGATGACATACTGAGGAGACTGGGAGAAGCATGTCCTCTCCTCTACAAGGGTAAACAAGCCTCGATATTTGCGGACTACACCATGGCTGTGGCTAAGAAGCGGGCTAGCTTTGGAGCTGTGAAGCACCAGCTACGCACCTGCCCAAGCGTGAAGTTCGGCTTCATCAACCCTGCGGTTCTGAGACTGACTTTACCAGAGGGCTCCACGCACAGATTCGAGGAGCCGGCTTTAGCAGCCGATTTCATCAACAAGAATGTGAAAGTGGCTGTTGTACCGCATGGTGTGGAACAAATGGTTGGTTTGTTGTAATTTTCATCATAGGTACACTTCAACTATGACAGACAAAATGAAGAAAAAAAATCCAGAAAATCACATTGTAGGATTTTTTATGAATTTATTTGCAAATTATGGTGGAAAATAAGTATTTGGTCACATACAAACAAGCAAGATTTCTGGCTCTCACAGACCTGTAACTTCTTCTTTAAGAGGCTCCTCTGTCCTCCACTCGTTACCTGTATTAATGGCACCTGTTTGAACTTGTTATCAGTATAAAAGACACCTGTCCACAACCTCAAACAGTCACACTCCAAACTCCACTATGGCCAAGACCAAAGAGCTGTCAAAGGACACCAGAAACAAAATTGTAGACCTGCACCAGGTTGGGAAGACTGAATCTGCAATAGGTAAGCAGCTTGGTTTGAAGAAATCAACTGTGGGAGCAATTATTAGGAAATGGAAGACATACAAGACCACTGATAATCTTCCTCGATCTGGGGCTCCACGCAAGATCTCACCCCGTGGGGTCAAAATGATCACAAGAACGGTGAGCANTGACCAAATACTTATTTTCCACCATAATTTGCAAATAAATTCATAAAAAATCCTACAATGTGATTTTCTGGATTTTTTTTCCTCATTTTGTCTGTCATAGTTGAAGTGTACCTATGATGAAAATTACAGGCCTCTCTCATCTTTTTAAGTGAGAGAACTTGCACAATTGGTGGCTGACTAAATACTTTTTTTCCCCACTGTATCTGATAGGCTAAATGACATCCTTTGAGTCAATTGGTGGTGGACCTGTGGATGTATTTCAAGGCCTACCTTCAAACTCAGTGCCTCTTTCCTTGACATCATGGGAAAATCAAAAGAAATCAGCCAAGACCTCAGAAAAAAAATTGTAGACCTCCACAAGTCTGGCTCATCCTAGGGAGTAATTTCCAAACGCCTGAAGGTACCACGTTAACTTCTTAGGGAGCGTTCACGGGCTTGTGCGCGCTGTGGTTTTTTCCTTTCCTATTGTCCAGTTTATAATCTGGTTGAAATATTATAGTAAATATACATAAAAGTGTTCCTAAGGATACATTATCAATGATGTTTGATTGTTCTTGGACAAGTGTATAGGTATAATGTGAACGCGTTCTCTTCACGGTTCAATGGGCGACTCAACGATGGATTTTCTGATCATAACGCGCCAACCAAACGGAGATTTATGGATATAATACATGACTTTTTCTAACAAAAGAACCATGGATTGTCTTTGTTGGACACTTGGGAAGCCCTCAGCAGAAGTTCTTCGAAAGGTAAGGGTTTTTATTTTAGCGATATTATTGATTGCTAATGCATAAATATTAGAGGTGCTACCCTCAAACAATCAAATGTGGTGCTTTCGCCGTAAAGCCTTTTTGAAATCTGACAACGCTGTGATATTGCCAAGAATCAGAGCTTTTGATGACTATGCAACACTTGTATATTGATGAATGTTTAATAATTCAACTTTTGGATTTTGAATTTGGCGCCTCACATTTCACCGGGTAGTGTCGGGAGTGGGCGCCCCACCACTCCGTAAGTAGTTAACACACTCTCAGAATTAAGCGGCACACAGATCGAGCCAGACCCTTTTATTGCATTACTTGGGGTTTCCTTACCCACAATACAATTGACCAAAATGAATAATGATGTAATTGCCTTTGTCACTTTGTTAGCGAGACAATTAATTTTACTTAGATGGAAATCCTCTGCAGCCCCTTCTCATGCTCTTTAAATCCCTTTGAATTGCATAAAGCTGGAAAAAATGTAACACACACTCAATGGGTCTATAGACAAATTCTATGCAATGTGGGCTCCCTTCTTTTCTTATGTTAAACGACTACATTTCCCTGCAGTTCCAGAGTGATGTATATCTATATATTGGTGATGTAAGAGGCCTGGTATGTGTATTCACAACATCTCGGATGTTAAGGACTGTATTATCTGTGCTAGTTGACCTGGAACAACTGTATCAAAATATAAATGTTGTCTTTTAATTTTTTATGTTTGTCTCTCTCCTTGTTTTGCTGTATTGTTGTCTTTGATGTGTTGTTTTATATTACTACCAAATAACTTACAAGTGCAATTATTTTTGTAAATGCTGGTGTTGAAAATTCAATAAACAAAGTTTAAAAAATATTAAAAATGTAAACTTTAGGGTCACTTTAGAAATGTCCTTGTTTTTGAAAGTAAAGCACATTTTTGGTCCATTAAAATAACATCAAATGGATCAGAACTACAGTGTAAACATTTTTTATGTTGTAAATGTCTATTGTATCTGAAAATGGCAGATATTTTATGGAATATCTACATAGGCGTACAATGGCCCATTATCAGCAACCATCACTCCTGTGTTCCAATGGCACGTTGTGTTAGCTAATGATAATTGTTTATCATTTTAAAAGGCTCATTAGAAAACCCTTCTGCAATTATGCTAGCACAGCTGAAAACTATTGTTCTGATTAAAGAAGCAGTAAAACTGGCCTTCTTTAGACTAGTTGAGTATCTGGAGCATCAGCATTTGTGGGTTCTATTAACAGGCTCAAAATGGCCAGAAACTGTCATGACTTCATTCAGCCGAAGTCATTACTTGTCATGTATTTAACCCTCTGGTTTCCCCCATGTCTGTGTGTGTGATTGTTTTATGTCAGTGACACATTCCGGCTGGTTGCGGCAGACTGTATTTGTACTTTGTGCTGCCGCACCTTTTCCCTGTAGGCATTTGTTTTTGGGACGCAATTGTTGCGTTCAGTGTTTATTTACTGTGCCACAGATGAGTAAAGTGCTTTCATTCACTCTCTCTGCTCTCCTGCACCTGACTCACACGCACCAGCTACACACACGTCTTGTGACAGAAAAAGAAAAACTCGTCAGTCTATTCTTGTTCTGAGAAATGAAGCCTGTATTTTGAACAATTTTATGTTATTTTAAATGGACAAAAATATATTTCAAAAACAAGAACATTTCTAAGTGACCGCAAACTTTGAAATATGATATTTACTTAAGTATTCAGACCCTTTACTCAGTACTTTGTTGAAGCAACAATGGCAGTGGTTACAGCAATGATTCTTCTTGGGTATGACACCCCAAGCTTGGCACACGTGTATTTAGGGAGTTTCTCCCATTCTTCTCTGCAGATCCACTCAAACTCTGTCAGGTTGGATGGGGAGCATTGCTGCACAGCTATTATCAGGTCTCTCCAGATTTGCTAGATCGGGTTCAAGTCCAGGCTCTGGCTGCGCCACTCAAGGACATTCAGAGACTTGTCCCGAAGCCAAGACAACGCAGGAGTGGCTGTGTGCTTAGGGTCGTTGTCCTGTTGGAAAGTGAACCTTCGCCCCAGTCGGAGGTCCTGAGCAGGTTTTCATCAAGGATCTCTCTGTAATTTCCTCCATTCATCTCTTCCTCATCCTGACTAGTCTCCCAGTCCCTGCCTCTGAAAAACATGCTTCACCGTAGGGATGGTGCCAGGTTTCCTCCAGATGTGATGCTTGGCATTCAGGCCAAAGAGTTCAATCTTGGTTTCATCAGACCAGAGAATATTGTTTCTCATGGTCTGAGAATACTTTAGGTGCCTTTTGGCAAACTCCAGGTGGGCTGTCATGCTGCAGAGATGGTTGTTCTTCTGGAAGGTTCTCCCATCTCCACAGAGGAACTCTAGAGCTCTGTCAGAGTGACCATCAGGTTCTTAGTCACCTCCCTAACCAAGGCCCTTCTCCCCCGATTGCTCAGTTTTGCCAGGCGGCCAGCTCTAGAAAGCGTCTTGGTGGTTCCAAACATACAATGATGGAGGCCACTGTGTTCTTGGGGACCTTCAATGCTGCAGACATTTTCTGGTACCCTTCCCCAGATCTGTGCCGACACAATCCTGTCTCGGAGCTCTAGATTCAATTCTTTTAACGTCATGGCTTGGTTTTTTCTCTGACATGCACTGTCAACTTTGGGACCTTATATAGACAGGTGTGTGCCTTTCAAAAATGTCCAATCAATTGAATTACCACAGGGTGACTCCAATCAACTTGTAAAAACATCTCATGGATGATCAATGGAAACAGGATGCACCTCAGCTCAAAAACCTGTTTTCACTTTGTCATTATGGGTATTGTGTGTAGATTGCTGAGGATTTTTTTTTTAAAATTTAATCTATTTTAGAATAAGGCTGTAATGTAACAAAATGTGGAAAAAGCCAACGGGTCTGAATACTTTCCGGAAGCACTGTAGGCACCATTGATTTGCATTGAATGTGTGCAACAAATATAAAAATATACATTGGCCATAGACTGCTTAAAGTGTAAGGAAACCTATATGTAATGTTGGTGATCTATCCCTTTAACATTCAGGGGAGGGGCTTACTTGTTTTGGTTGAATCACCTAATAGCACGAACCTAGTGGTCAGAACCTGGTAATATCAAGAAGTATGATGGGACATAAACCTAACAGCTTCAATTATGAATTTGTCTGAACGGGGAAAAAAAAAAAAATTTCATAGAATAAAGAAACAGTATTCTGAGTCGCAGCTCCATCCTACTTGTAATAGAGAACTGATACTGTATACTAGTTGTTGGGTTGGGATTGGAGTGGGGTGTGGGGGGTCCTTTGGTGGCTTTTGACAAAAACAATTCTAACTAATTGTTAGAAAATGTTGGGGTCCAAATCGGATGTTAGGTACTATATTTATTGAATATTATATGAATCCTATAGTTTAAAATGCTAATTTGGGTGCAATCAATTTGCTTTATTTCTCAGAGATCCAATTATATTTCAACAAAATAATGTTGCAGGAATGCTCATCTTATCTGTTTCTAACTACAGAAACTAATTCAGACGAATCTGAAATGGTGGAGGAACGTCCCAAAGAAGAAATCACAGTACCATTTCCAAGACTACCACTTTGATATCCAGGGCATCAATTAAGCAAACGGTCAGAGTAGGGCAAGTGAAGAGCAACATCTTCACTCCACTTCAGGCGGGCTGGGAAATGGGAAATGGAAGAGCTGTAGAGGTCATGGCAGATTGGCCTTAGTGAAGTGGATACCACACTGAACACTCAATGATGATGATGATTTATTCAGAGGTCTTGGGTTTCCACCAACGCTTCCGGAGAAACAAAGCTCTGAGGCATCTGGGAGAAATAGAGAGTAAGAAGACCAGGCAGATTGAATCATCATTCTAATGTGACCCCTGGTGTCAACCTCACAGAAACTGCAAGGGGGTCTTGTGTCAGGTTTGAGATGGTGAGTCAGCACTGTAGCAGAACAAAGAAGCAGCAGCAGTTCCTTGCCCATTTGAAATTCAATAATTCAGATTGAGGTTCCATTGCTACACAGAAATATCCAGTCACCATACAGAGAACCCAAAAGTCACTCTCAGAGTGGGCTTGTTCTGAAAGCAGAGCTAGACTACTGAGGTCCTAAATGAGATCCAAAACACAGGGACCCTGCAGTGCTCCAGTGAACACACAAGAGGATGGATTCTCAGATCTTTCAGCTTGACCAAAATGTGGCCTGCCACCATTGCGAGGTCAGATAACCATCTGAAGGCTTGAATGAAGCCAGTTATGCATTCCCAGCTGTTTGCACTTTCCTTGTATCTGCTAGAGAGTCTGGTTAAAGAGAGGAAAATAATTCAAACAAATAACAAATTAAACAGTTTCCAACCAGCTCCTCTCATGGGGTTTATGAGTAGTGATGATGGAAACAATTTAACCACGACTGGAAACAATCTTTAGAGACAGGAAACGGACAGGTCACAGAGGCCATTACAGTAGTAAAGGTCAAGGACAATTAGCCTGTTCATAGATCACAATGTAGCAGCTCTGTGAAGAGGAACCAAGCCAGCAGAGCCCATTCAGCCCACATAATAAAGAGCTCTGACCGAACCATTCTGCGCTCTTCTGATAAACATCATCATAGGACAGAAACCCAACATGATTTGCTCCTTTGCTCCTTAAGTAGGATGCTTAAATCAAGTTTCCAGGGTTGTTAACAGAACTCTTGAACAAACTGTATGATTCTGTAATAATAATAATAATAATATTAAAGTACTCAAATAAATCCTCAGTCCCATTACGATCAAGCTGTGCACAGGGTTTTACAAGAAGCACATGGATAGTCCCAAAAACAAGAGGTTTTTAATAGAGGTGAAGATTTGTGACCCGATTCAGGAAACTAGGCGTATGTCTCAAGTCACGACTTAACAGTAGGTGTTTAAATGTAAAAAATATTTTTTGGGCAGAAATGCCTTCTTGAACATGTGAACTTTCATGTACCTTAATAACAAACTTGTATGCCATCTGTAAATACGAATATTTTTTTTTTAATTACAAGCCACAGAAAAAGTGAGCAACCTTCCCACTAGCCATGATTGGCTGAGATAATGAGTGGGCTGGACATGCCGAGAGAGGAGTTCGGATTGGTCTGCCATAGTTGCTCATCAGTCTGTCTTGGTAATCCTGTAGAACACAGCCTTTTTTTAAATGTATTGTGTAGTGGAGCTGCATAAGTGTGGTTCTCCACTTTCTGGAAGATCAAGTTTTGAAATGAGTGGAATTAGAGTATGATAGCTAAAGAGATGGAGGATAAACCTGACTCCGGATTTCATCTTTAAACTATGGGCAAATGTGGCATGATATTCCTGATGGGGAGAAGCATCCATGCATGATGATGTATACAGGTAAGATAGTCTAGCGTTAGCTAGTTAACGTTACATTTTCAGATGTTACACGTTTTCTAATTTTGACAGAAAGTGGTTTCATTTCAAGCTAACGTTAGCTGGCTGGCTCCCTAGCTGATGTTAGTTTCCCAGACCCGTTTGCTGTTCTAGTTAGAACCTAAATGTTAGTTAGGCAACATTGAACATTGTTGTTTAGCTCCCAGCACTGGCATTGTTGGCACTGTTCATTGTTGTTTGACTAGCTAAGGTTAGCTGGCTGGCTCGTTAGCTAACGCTATGTGATGTGTGTGAACTTACACGTTGTCTACCTAGCTAGATACATTGTTTACCTGTGTGCTGTTCTAGTTTGAGCCTAATGTTAGCTAGCTAACATTGAACACGATTGGTTAGCTCCCATCACTGTGGCATTGTTGGCACAGTTTATTGTTTAACTAGCTAACGTTGGCTGGCTGGCTCGTTAACCAGCGTTACGTGACGTGTGTTCAACACCCGTTGAATGTGGCTGTTGTCAGTAAACGTTTGCAAAAAAGCGTAATGAAATTGTTGCCAGCAGAGCTGGTTAAGCTGTTATCATGTTATCCAGAGGTAAACAAACCATCGGCCAGAGCGTCAAGTTTGCGCTTCGAGAGCGAAATGTGATGGGTGGGGCTAAAGCTCAGGGTGAGGGTGTGAACGATGCTGAATGGGTGTAGACAAAGAGGGGCTCTTCACTAGATAGCAAAGCATTCAAAGGCCATTTTCTCATTTGTGAGTTTACAAGTTGATCAACTTTCAAAGCAGAATTACTTCCCCATTGTTCCTCAAATGCATTATACACCATTTTGTAGCTCTGAATCTCTACTTTTATATAATGTAAAAAACATTTTGCTACATGGTGAGTCACATTTATGGTTTATTACAGTGGACATATACCAAGAGCTGAAAGCCTTGAATGCAGAATTAAGTGGCCAAAAGATGGAAGTAAAATACCAGATGTTAGAAACTGTGAATATTTTGATCTCAGACAGTTTTTTCTGTTTAAATCCAAACAGAGGAGGGTCACAGGTCTCTGATGCGGATTATTTTCAGACGATCTCAAAAGGAAAGGGGTCGGGAAGGAAAAATATCTAAAGACAGATCTAGGCGTTACTGGTGAATATAGACAAAGATACTGTCACGACTTCCACCGAAGGTGGCTCCTCTGCCTGTTCGGGCGGCGTTCGGCGGTCTTCGTCACCGGCCTACTAGCTGCCACCGACCCTCTTTTTCCTTTCCGTTGATTTTCTGTATTGTTTGCACCTGTTCCTTGTTTGCGTTTGTTGTTAGGGCTATTTAAGCCGGTTAAACCCGCCTCCTTTTTGTGAGGGCTTGTTTTCTGTTTGTTGGTGTATGTGTTCAATTGATGAGTTTGGTGTCCTATTTTGGGCCGCTCTTCTGTATTAATTTGCCTATTTGTTTTGGCGTTGGACATTTTGCGCACCGCATTAAAGTCGGTTTCCTGTTACTCTGCTCTCTGCGCCTGACTCCGCACCCACCACTCCTAGCTGTCGTGACAGATACACAGAGACAGCTAGATGGCCAGCCAGACACAAACACACACACTTTTAAGACAGGTTTAAGCCATGCTGATTGTGAGTGTACTGTGGATTAAGATTATGACCTGACAAACTACAAAGGCTAATGAAGTTGTGCAACAGAACAGGATTGCTGATGTTGTTTAGGCATTATGAAAAGAGATTACAGAGGGGGGGGGGGGGTTCTATAAGGGGAAGACTCCTCTGAAAGACAGACTAAGACTATGTAGCTCCCCAATACTATTACAGCTGTCCTGTGCTGTTTATGTGTTTGACCATTGGGGAACAGTAATCCTGTCTGAATTACAACCCAACCCCACAACCACATTTTCCAGCTATATTTAACACAGGTTTTGAAGAAGTAGGTAATATATTATATTTTTCATTAACTATTCCACAATAGAAATATAAGAAATCATGAGCAGAAGAGGTTGAAATTATGACTGCACTGTGGTATTCTTTGGTACTTTTTCATCATGGCCTACATGAGCAGTGGTGTAATACTCTAATCCAGGACTCAGCCATTAGTGACTAACTCGGACTCACCTTCTCGACCATTGGTGACTCGGACTCGCCTTTCTGTGACCTGTATTTTCACTTGGACTGGATAGGCTTCTATGATAAGCAGAACATTAGCAGCACTGGGTGCACAGAGCAGCAAGGTTTCTGTTCTCTAGCTAGTAGTGGGAAGGATGCGCCCCACCGGCATACGCAGCCTACATCAGCTGGTGAGCTGCGGTGAAGGAAGCGATGAGTGTGGGCAGACAGGAAGGCAGGCTCCGCTATGGCTAGGCATTCAATCATAGGCTACACATCAGTCATCAGCCTACTATTTACTGTAGCTGTAACCTGGTTAAGAAACACAAACAAATTTCTGAAATCTAGCTTTCAGTAGCGGTGCGTGGGTAAAATCACCAGAGAAGCCAATCCCCCTCCCCCCAAAAAGGCATATTACAACCTATGTGTTGTAATAATTGCGTTGTATGCTCTATACCCTGTTAGTTCATATGCCTTGACACCGTGATATATAGGCCTAAGGCCGAGACAACAAGAAAATGCAGTGGCAAAATAAATCCACCACACATTTGTTTCATTACAAAACCGGGGAAACATCTGTCCGGTGAAGTTCAAAAAGCATATTGCATGTAACAAACGGTTACATGACCTACAGCATGGTCAAGCAAAGTAATGTTTCAGACATTTCCAGACTACTAAACTATTGATTTAGAACCATGGATAGTTACCGCAAGTTGCGAAGAAACAGAAGCTGCCTCCACTATTCCAGCACCATTTCAACTTTAAGCCTATGCTTAGTCTAATACAGTGCCAGCTAAAAGATAACAAAAGCTATTTACTCCAATCAATGTAATCTAAATATGATGTGGCTGTCCATGGTATGGATTTGTGTGTGTGTGTGTGGTGTGTGTGTGTGCGTGCAAGTAGAAAAAACATGTTGACTCACCCTACTTGTAGAGAAATGCCAATGCCATCCTCTTTCATGTTGCCTAAATGGTCTATGACTCTGTCATACAGTACACGCTTTTCGTTTTTGTTGTCCTATGCTACCTGGCTAAAATACTTGCTCGCTAGCCTAAATTCCTTTCATGGACAACGATACGCTAGGCCAGCTAGTTAACATTAAAAACAAGAAAGGGACAGGGTAAGGTGGAGATACCTAGTCAATTGTACAACTGAATGCATTCATTTTTTGAGTCATGATTGCAAAGCCATCATGACTCTCAAAATCCACGACAGCCACTGTTTACTTCTGAAGACAACTTTAGCGCCACCCTAAAAACCTGATTCAAATTCGACACAAACCTTCAAATAGGTATGTAATGACACTTATATAAACTCTTCATAGTGTATTATTTACATTTTATAGGTGATAAGTTGGACAGATCGGGTGAAAAAAGCTATTCCCCCACATGGCTTATCGCCAATTTTCCCTATCACGCAGTAGGTTTCGCTTCCCCAACCGTCATTTTTAAAAAGACCAGACGGAGCTCATTGCCTTCTTCAATCATGCAAAGACGGACTACCAGCATAGTGGACTATCCTTTTTGTAATGTAGGAGACATCAAAAGACTTGTGAAAAACCTTGCTTGCTGATGGGTTCGGATTTATAAACTTTGAATATTATTAGTCATTAGTTATATCAGAGACATGAGGGGTGCCATAGTCTAGGGTCTACACCAGAAGTTAATGGTTATCTGTAGGAGGGATGTATATGTTAGAGGCAATTAAGCTTGGAATTGGAATGTACTGAGTGAAGGAAAGACGATCACATCTTGGCAGGCACTGATAAGGGTTTTCCTGTCTAGCAACAGAGATGTATTGTTTAGAGAGAAGGAGGAGATTTCACCCCAAATTGGGGTATATATACAACCACTGGTGGAACCATGTCTTTTTCTGTTCAGCTGTTCAATCCTTTGGGGTGAATAAACTTGGTTGAAGCTTTTATAGTGTCCGTCGAGTTCTTACTCTGATATTTAGAACCTAACAATGCTATGTCACAACAGCTGTTCACTTCACTGGCATTTGAGAAAATAATTTACTAAATCAGCTGATTGTTGAAACAGGGTTCAAGTTCAATGTCTAATTTCACAGACAAATGCTTATTATATTGATAGGCAAACACTGGTACTAATACAAGGAACAAAAAGTGTTTTGTCACACGAATTTGTCAAATTTTATTAGAATTTATAAAAATGTTACATTTCCATGATGCCCTAAAATACGGTTCTGGTTAAGTCATACTTAAACGTAAAATAATAATAGGCACACAAACTAAAATACTATTTTATTATTTTATTAACTTAATATTCTCACCAGAACAGGAAGATAGTCCAGACAAACAAACAGTACAGTAGGCTATACATTGCACAAGAAGAGTAAAGGATATTTTAAGAGATTTAAGAGATTGAACGCCAATGTAAGCAGCTAATGAACAATAAGCAGGCCCAATTGATTACCTTTGAAACTATCTTCTTTGAACTGCCAGATCTGAATACATAGGTTGGGATGGGTGGCTTTGATAGTCCAGCAACCTAATTGCAAGTCGTTCATATGCTATTAATCCAGATTTTCTGCTTAAAAATATTTGCACTGTTACCTTCATCATTCATTATTCTTAGAGGAGGTCAGAACAAACTGCAATGGAACCAGAATTTATCCGCCGTTCGTGGAAAAATATCCTGGAGCATGAAGGCTACACCTCCAGACACGAAGTGCACCGAATAAGATGCTTTCGAATACAGAGGTTGCATAATCCTCACTGACAGGGTTATCTGGAGAACACAACCATATCCCGGCCAATGCTCTGATTTTCAGCCTTCAGCCTTTATATAACCATATGAACTGATTTATATACAATATTCTGCCCATATGAACACATGTATTTAGGCTACAATATTCTGCCCATATAAACAAATGTATTTTAGGCCATAACTGAACCAATTCCTGTAGGTTATGCAATATTCTGCCCATATTAACTAATGTATGTACAATATGTATAGCCATATGTTATTTAATGAAAAGCTGTAAACATACACATTGTTTCATATTCTTTATTAACTACTTAGGGAGCATTCATCAATATACAAGTGTTGTATAGTCATCAAAAGCTCTGATTCTTGGCAATATCACAGCGTTGTCAGATTTCAAAAAGGCTTTACGGCGAAAACACAACATTTGATTGTTTGAGGATAGCCCCTCTCATATTTTATTCATTAGCATAAATCCATAACCAACGCGGGTCTCATAAAACGCATAAAATCGCTAATATAAAATCCCTTACCTTTCGAAGAACTTCTGCTGAGGGTTTCCCAAGTGTCCAACGAAGACATCCAATGGTTCTTTTGTTAGAAAAAGTCATTTATTATATCCATAAATCTCTGTTTGGTTGGCGCGTTATGTTCATAAAATACAGCGTCCACTCGCCCATTGAACCGTGAAGAGAACGCGTTCAACCTATACCTATACACTTGTCCAAGAACAATCAAACATACAAACACTTTTATGTATATTTACTATAATATTTCAACCGGATTATAAACTGGACGATAGGAAAGGAAAAAACCACAGCGCGCGCGAGCCTGTGAACGCGCTTCCTCTTCTGTTTACATCCGATGACTAGTTCGAAATTCTTCTTCTATTACCATCCAGAGCAACCTAACATCACCAAACACTGTCTAGAGACTGTTGACATCCAGTGGAAGCAATAGGTACTGCAATCTTACTCCTAAATATGTCTGTTTTCAATAGGGAGGGGTTCAAAATGAGGCAATGTGTCAAAAACACTTTTTCCAGGACAGAAATTTCCTCGGGTTTTCGCCTGCTATATCAGTTCTGTTATACTCACAAACAATATTTTAACTGTTTTAGAAACTTCATCGTGTTTCCTATCCAATAGTACTAATTATGTGCATATCCTATTTTCTGGGCCTGAGTGGCAGGCCTATTACTTTGGGCACGCCAGACTCTCCAAAACCAACACCTCAGCTGCCGCTCCCTAAGACGTTAACAGACTCATGAACACAATAACTCCAGCTCGCTTCACAGCTTCCCCAGGAAACTTAAGGTATTCTAGCCTCACGCAGACGAAAGTATAGCGGAGGAAGGAGTTCCCTTCTGCTGCAGTGTTCCCGGTAAACGCGTTGCAGTAGTGACTTGATTGAAACATAGGCCATTTGAAACCTAGACTACACAGAGTTCTGAAGCAAATGAAATTGAATATTGACAATGCTGTCGCTGAATAAAAAGTGATGCAAAATGTTTGACGTAACAACAAAATAATATTAAAACCGTCTTGTTCACTTTGGTTAACAAGGGCTGAATAGATTAAAGATCTTCAAGCCTATGAAGTTTTGCCTTTATCTTTTTGACTACTCAGTGGCCTGGTTTGTTTGAGATTACTCACTTTGAGGGTAAACTCAGTTGACAAAAGTCTGCCTTTGGCCCTTCTGGCTGTCGTGAGAAAAGAAAGGAACAGCGGCAGTTGGCATCAAGCTCCTGTTCTGTTTTTAGCAAGTGGAACTGAGGTAAAAACTAAAGATAATTAACAGTGACAAAAACACTACTAAATAAGGAGACGGCACGAAGGGCTGTCAGGTCTGCACAGACTTTATCTCATGGAGTCTTATTTTCTCCAAAGCCTGCTTACCCCCTTGATGAGCCACTCACATCAAGCGAGTGCATGTTCTCTGACCAGCGACAAAAAACATTTGAAGTGATTGAAAAAGAGGCTAAAGTCTGGACGAATTAGACAGATAATTGCAGCAGAGCTGTTGCCAAGGCTATGTTTCCAATAGGGTGGAGGAAAACAGGCAAACTGTCTGATTTAGATGTAAGAAGATCTGAAGGACCCCAGGACCGAACAGCCGCAGTGCCCCGGGGAGCCCATTACCCAGAAGTCACATCAGCCAATCACTGTGTCAGGTCTTAAATACCAGCCAATCAATGAGGTTTTGCTCTCTACTCGTTAAGACTCCAGTGCAGTTGGCTGACACAAGAGAACCAAACATGTAGAGTTTAGCCCAGGGCAAGGTAGGGAGGGCAAACACAATAGACTAATGCATCTTAAGTGGATCCTCCCCCAGATCAGAATTGTCATGCTCTTGCCTCTCTTCTATTGACACACATTTGAACACCCCACTATACTTTTTGTGGTTGTCACTGCATCTCTCATTCTCTTTCTCTGATAGGTGTGAACCTCTTCTCTCTACTCTGTTGTGGGCTAATGGCCTGGCTCTGTGCCTGAGAATGACTGCTATTCAAAGGCTGTGTCATGTTTTGGCCCAACGGGGTATTTGAACAGCAGGCTTCCCAGGGGAGCAGTACTGCCCTGTAACGTCACTCACATCTCCACACTGATCTTTATACCTACAGGCTACATGTCCGCCTGCTAAAATTGCTGCCAATCCACATTTGTCCATGTCAGGTGTCAAAACCACTACTTGAACTTGTGGTAAAAAAAAAATGAAAAAGTGAAGGAACGACCTCCTACGGTGCTAAGTACCTATCGGCAGTCAGATTTCTCTGTGTGTATGTACCATTAATATATAGGCTAGAGATCTCTATGGCTCTTATTAAGACTAGAGTAACTGAGTACTATCTCCATGTAGCCTACTCTATTAATGTTGTAATATTATACATGTTCAAAGTTCAACCATGGCTGAGGGATTTAATCCAGGAATAAGTACTGTTATGAAACAGTGAGGTGGAGAATACGTTTGTATGAAGAAAGAGATTGTTTGACCCTCTTTATGGACTATGATTGTTTTTTGCAAGGAGTTTCAAATCCTATTCGGGTGTCCAATTCGGGTGTTGCTTTGTTGTGCCGAATGTTTTTTTCATCAGACTACTAAATCTCTCCAATCAGATGTCTCTGTTCCCCCCGGAGTGACATCATCAGCACCAGACATTTGTCAGCGCAGCCCGCCTCCAGTCAGAAGACTCTTCCTCTGTCATCCCCCCTTTATTGATACATCAGCACCGTCACACCGATCATTGAGCTGGTGGCCAAATCTGGTCCAGCAAAGATAGGTCAGAGTATGTGAGGTAATCATAGACACACACCTGCAGGCTCCACACATTATTGGGATGATTTACTAGAGGTACCAAAATCAAGTATATCACTCAGTTTTAGAGGACACACTACTTTTAGTTGAGTTCTCATGTCCCCTGGTTAAACTAATACGCTGGACACAAAGGAAAAACAAAATAGCTACAGATAATATATGGGTATCCAAATAAACGTATCAGATGTATACCGTAGATATATCTGAAATCTGAAACCATTTACTTATTAGACACAAAGCTCTTAGAAAAATCTATTTCTCTGATTACGGTGTATTGGCAAGTTTAACACTAGACGCGCTGAGGCAGTCAGTTATTTTGACTGCATATTAATATATAATTTATAAGAAATTGAAATATCTCTGCTATTTTTTTTTTTTTTACCATTATTTTACTAGGCAAGTTAGTTAAGAACACATTCTTATTTTCAATGACGGCCTAGGAACAGTGGGTTAACTGCCTGTTTAGGGGCAGGACGACAGATATGTACCTTGTCAGCTCTGGGATTTGAACTTGTAACCTTTCGCTTACTAGTCCAACGCTCTAACCAGTAGGCTAGCCTGCCGCCCCAAGTTATGTCCTTTGCTTTAACTAGACAGGGAGCGGTGGGTCGCTAGCGTAAAATGTAAAGCGCCAAATTCAAAATCCCAAAGTTGAATTATTAAACATGCACCAATATACAAGTGTTTCATACTCATCAAAAGCTCTGTTTCTTGGCAATATCACAGCGTTGTCAGATTTCAAAAAGGCTTTACGGCGAAAGCTGTACATTTGATTGTTTGAGGGCAGCGCCTCACATACTTTCTCATAGCCATGAATTCATTAGCCAGCGTGGCACACACATAACACATTTCACAGCGAAAACAAATCAATTACCTGTTGAAGAACTTCTGCTGAGGTCATCCTAAGTGTCCAACGAAGACAATCCATGGTTCTTTTGTTAGAAAAANTCTAAAGACGGTAAATAAGACACTGCGCGACTTCTCGGGCGCGCGCCCTGGGTACTGTTGTCATCAAGGGGGGACCCACTTGTTTGGTCGTTTTCTCTGGTCTAATGCATCCAAAATGGAGGAAAACACCGTCGCGAGGCTGCTGACATCATAAGGAAGCGATGTGTACTGCATTCATATGCCCTTATATGGTCATTTTCATGAGGGAGGGGTTCCCAAATGAGCAATGTGTCAAAATCACTTTTTCCAGGACAGAAATTCCTCGGGGTTTTGCCTGCCATATCCGTTCTGTTTCACTCACAGACAAATGGTTAACAGTTTTGGAAAATTCTGAGTGTTCCCTATCCAATGGTACTAAATATATGCATATCCTATTTTCTGGGCCTGAATGGGAGGCATTTTACTTTGGGCACGCCAGGCTCTCCAAAACCGTCACCTCAGGAGCTGCTCCCTGAGAAGTTAACTAAATGAGCCTAAACACACGTATGTTGTTAGAATTTTTAACAGAATGTGTTATAAGCAGTTTTAAGAGGACATGTCTAAAAGCTCTGACGAAGGCCTTGAGGCTGATACGTAAAGCTTATCAAAGAGCAGTGATTCTATCAAGAGCAGTGTGCGGATTTCTTCTTTTTTTCACAAGACATGTCAAACAGGCGACTTTACATCTTAGATGTTAAGAAAAGTGCCAGCACTGTATAAAGACCTCAAGGAATCATTCTAAAACACAAGGGTCTGGGGACTCAATCTTTAGAGCAGTTATTTTCCTTTAATGATAAGAGGAGAGGACCCTGCAGGGCTGTGTTTCTCAGAGAGAGTCAGAGGCAATTTCAAACAACGGCGCCAAAGCCAAGACTATAATGGCCTTGGATGCTGAAGGGCTGCCTGGTGACGCTGCTGCTTCCATGCAAACAGAATGGGCTCCGCTAAAGGTTCCCAGAATGTTTCATTAGGTTGTGGGGGTGTGGTATGGGAACAGGGGGTTGCCTGTTGGTTCTGCTGGCTGGGCTCTACAGAGCTTAACTGCATCGCTCTGTGGAAGTCCTGGAGCCCGCCCCAGTCCTGTCTGTTTCACTGCGGCTGCGGGCCAGCGCGCATGCTAACACACTAAAACTAACACGCCAGGAGAGGAGGAACAAATTTCACCCAGCATATGGAGGCTCACCCGGGCCCAAATAAAGCAGGCCGCTGCTGATGCCCTCTGTACCAGCAGAAAACAATGAATCCTTACGGTTCTCTGCCTCACTGATTACTGTCTGGTACTAGGGGCTGGATGGAAAGAGGGGAGGAGATGGAGAGGGAAAAGAGGGAGGAAAGTGGAAGATAGATAGAAAACATGACAACAACCTCTTCCTCAATGTGAGCAAGACAAAGGAGCTGATGGTGGACTACAGGAAAAGGCAGGCCGAACAGGCCCCTAATAACATCGACAGGGCTGTAGTGGAGCGGGTCGAGAGTTTCAAGTTCCTTGGTGTCACATCACAACAAACTATCATGGTCCAAACATACCAAGACAGTTGTGAAGAGGGCACGACAAAACCCTTTCCCCCCTCAGGAGACTGAAAAGATTTGGCATGGGTCTCCAGATCCTCAAAAGGTTCTACAGCTGCACCATCCTGACCGGTTGAATCACCGCCTGGTATGGCAACTGCTCGGCATCTGACCGTAAGGCGCTAGAGGGTAGTGCGTACGGCCCAGTACATCACTGGGGCCAAGCTTCCTGCCATCCAGGACCTATACAATAGGCGATGTCAGAGGAAAGCTACCGTGAGATATGCGTCAACAGCAGCCTTGGGAAAATCCTCTGCATGATCATTAACAGCAGACTAGTACATTTCCTCAGTGAAAACAATGTACTGAGCAAATGTCAAATTGGCTTTTTATCAAATTACCCTGCACACCCTAATTGACAAACAAACACAAAATATTCTAAAACTTTGTTGATTTCAAAAAGAGCTCCAGGACAGCAACACAATTAGACCCAACCAAATCATGAGAAAACAAAATGATAATTCTTTCCAATCTGTCAAGTAATTAACAAAAAAACAGAGCAAACTAGAATGCTATTTGGCCCTAAACAGAGAGTACACCGTGGCAGAATACCTGACCACTGTGACTGACCCAAACTTAAGAAAAGCTTTGTACAGACTCAGTGAGCATAGCCTTGAACGCCTGTCTTCTCTTGAGAGCCAGGTCTGCCTACGGCGGCCTATGTGCACACTGCCCACAAAATGAGGTGGAAACTGAGCTGCACTTCCTAACCTGCCCAATGTATGACCATATTAGAGAGATATATTTCCCTCAGATTACACAGATCCACAAAGAATTAGAAAACAAACCCAATTTTGATAAACTCCATATCTACTAGGTGAAAGTGTGCCATCACAGCAGCAATATGTGACCTGTTGCCACAAGAAAAGGTCAACCAGTGAAGAACAAACACCATTGTAAATGTGACCCATATGTATTATACTCATTTATTTTCCCTTTTATACTTTAACCATTTGTACATCGTTACAACACTGTATATATACATAATGACATTTGTAATGACTTTATTATTTTGGAACTTCTGTGAGTGTAATGTTTACTGTTCATTTTGTATATTATCTACTTCACTTGTTTATGCAATGTTAACATTGCACACTGCTGCTACTCACTGTTTATTATCTATGCCTAGTCACTTCACCCCTACCTACATGTACAAATTACCTCAACTAACCTGTACCCCCGCACACTCATTCGGTACCGGTGCCCCCTGTTTATAGTCTCGCTATTTTTATTCTTATTGTGTTACTTGTTATTATTTAGTCTACTTGGTAAATCTTTTCTTAACTCTTCTTGAACTGCACTGTTGGTTAAGGGCTTGTAAGTAAGCATTTCACGGTAAAGTCTACACTTGTTGCATTTGGCGCATGTGACAAATAAAGTTTGATTTGATTTGATGTTGCTCTTATCAGAGAGAGGGAGGAGGAGTTATGTAAAACTGAAAAGAAAATGCTATGTTTTTTGGCTTTTCCCCCTGCCCTTGCACTATTCTCCAGTGACCTGTTCATGACCCTGGAAGACTTGTTTCTATTAGCTGGGAATAACAAAGCATACTGTTATAAAAAGAGGACAGACACAGCATTAGTGGTTATAGAGAGAGACATGAGATGCACACAAAGTAGAAAAGAGAGAAGGTAAGGAAAGAGAGAGAATGGAGAAAATACAGGGTTCAGAAAGGAGACTGGTGCATGCTAGTGTTGTCTGTTTCCAGTAAAAGAAGACAAGAGGAGGAGCAGAGGTCAAGACGAACTGATTCTCTCCCCGAGCTGCTTCAGACACTCTGACCTCTTAATTCAGTCCATAGGGAAGCAGAGTGTAACAGATAACTAGAACAGTATGGTCCTGTCCTTTCAATTTCCATCTCTTTGTTACAAGCTTACAATACATGTCTATACTTCTTGTCACGGTCATGTCCAGGAAACATATGAATTACTTTCAGTTCAGATGAAGTGACGAAGTGATCCAAAATGAACCAGCGTTTGAAGTGGACCTACAAACTAGAGAATCTGACAGAAATACAATTCAGGAACTACTGAAAACTACTGTGTCTCCTAATTCCAGATGAGCCAAACACTTCTAATAGGAAGACTTAGTTTACT
The DNA here is from genome assembly GCA_003317085.1 of Hucho hucho. Lineage (NCBI taxonomy): Eukaryota > Metazoa > Chordata > Actinopteri > Salmoniformes > Salmonidae > Hucho > Hucho hucho. The sequence goes on along the minus strand of QNTS01001294.1, from coordinate 228,296 downwards.
GAGGTCAGGTGCTGTCATCATTTACAGATAAAGAGTAGAGATTGATTCGTTGGGTTGTGTTCCAGTGAGGTTCATTCATAACCAGCAGCGTTTCCTCTCTACCAGCTCTTCTGAGGACCCTTGCTACCTCAAAACGCCCCTAACAGCCTTCCACCAGGCCATGAAATACGGCCCAAAAAGTCATGGGGCCACTATGAACCTGGAGCCGTCAGCTGATTTGTGGATCCAATTACTTTATGGCTGTGTTCAGTGCAATGCTGTTAAGTCAGCTGTTGTCAGCATCTGTCCCACAAGCTTTAACCTCCACAGAGAACAGCAGCATCCAGGACGTTCCTATTAAAACCCCTCTGTACAGTACAGCACCCCAGGGGAGGACCATTACACCCATAACAACTATCAACAGCCCATCAACACAGAGAGAAGCTCTTCACATCAAAAACTACAAGACAGATGGAGTGATGCTGAGGGACCATTTAGAGCCTGTGTGGAGGGCTAACTGACAGAAGAGTATATGCTGAAGTGTTCTGAACTTCAGCACGTTCTGCTCTATGCAGTCTGAGGTAGGGCTGGCACAATTACCATATAACCGTGTAACCGACGGTTATGGATGAAGACCGTCAGGAAAATAAAATATCTGACTAAAGACGGGACGGCCTGGTACTTGTGTGGTTGAGTCAGTTTCTGCGATAACATGGACTCTTAACAACGTGATGAAACTGTTTCCCCAATGCTGAAACAAGCAAGCTGTTGTAGCAAACAAATTGAATGGGCTTGGAACCTTGAACCCTGGCAATTTGACTGGTAGACTCATGGTTACATTCGCAATGGCTGCTTGGTATTGTGATGCAATAATTTCCATGGTAAGGTTCATTCAAATGATGTTAACTAGTGTGGCTCATGCAATGGAATTCATTTTTTGTAATGTCAGTGGAGTTCAGTGGCGTGTGCAAAGCTGTCATCACGGCAAAGGGTGGCTACTTTGAAGAATCTAAAATATGAACTATATTTTGGTTTGTTTAACACTTTTTGGTTACTACATGATTCCATGTGTTATTTCATAGTTTTGATGTCTTCACTATTATTTTACAATGTAGAAAAGAGTAAAAACAAAGAAAAACCCTTAAATGAGTAGGTGTGTCCAAAATTTTGACTGGTACTGTACGTGTAGACTACTTGGACACTAGGTCCCCACAATTTTCCACTCTCCAATGCAGAATAGCCTGAAGCCACAGAGCTCTTCTTGCAGGCTCTATTTCCATACGTGGGAAAATTGCGAACCAATACTTAATTCAATATTTTTGCATTTGTATTCAGATATTGAATAACTGAATTCATACATTTTTGTAACGTTGTGCACTGAGAGTCGGGAAGCAAGTTCAGGGAGTGAGTGTTTTTTAATAAATAAACATGACATAATACAAAACACGAACAACGCACAGACATGACAAAGAAACAATAACGCCTGGGCAAGGAACCAAAGGCAGTGACATATGGCAGGTAATCAAGGAGGTGATGGAGTCCAGGTGAGTGTTATAATGTGCTGATGCTCATAACGATGGTGACAGGTGTGCGCCATAACAAGCAGCCTGGTGACCTAGATGACGATCCCGGGGATCAGGAGCGGACCTGCTAAGGCCAGAACCTGTCGATCCAGGTGAGGCGCGGGAGCATGGCGACCTAGAGCACTGGAGAGAGAGCATACGTGACAGTACCCCCTCCCCGGCGCGTTCGGCTCCAGCTGCAGGACGCAAACCACAGGGACGATCCCGGGGGATCAGGAGTGGACCGGTCGCCTCCGCTGAGGTGCCTAAACCTAACAAACCCTGCTGAGGAGTGAGAGCCTGATGAGCCAGCTGAGACCTCCCGGGTTGCCTCGGTCGAAGCACGGGAACCTGTTCACCCAGCTAACGCATGGGAAAAATCGAACCCGCTGAGGCATGGGAGCCAATCGAACCCGCTGAGGCATGGCAGCCTGTCTAGCCAGCTGAGGCATGGGAGCCTATCGATCCCGCTGAGGTATGGAAACCCGTCAAGCCAGCTGAGGCAGGGGAACCCGTTGAACCCGCCAAGGCATGGGAATCCGACAAACCAGCTGAGGCCTCCCAGGTAGCTCTGGTTCTGACACCCGGACCCGACATCACCTCCAAAACAAAAACAACAAAAAAACACTCCCTGATACTTCCCGTTGGTGAGGCGTCATTCTGTAACATTGTGCGCTGAGAGTCGGGAAGCAAGTTCAGGGAGTGAGTGTTTCAATAAATAAACGTAACATAATACAAAACACGAACGACGCACAGACATGACACAGAAACAATGACGCCTGGGGAAGGAACCAAAGGGAGTGACATATGGCAGGTAATCAAGGAGGTGATGGAGTCAGGGTGAGTGTCATAATGCGCTGATGCATGTAACAATGGTGACAAGTGTGCGCCATAACGAGCAGTGACCTAGAGGCCGGAGAGGGAGGCCAGATGACAATTTAACGTTTTTTTATTTAATGATTGAAACTGAATTGAATGAATACATTTTCAAATAAAATTTCAATTGAATTGAATATTCAAATTCAATATTTATATATTCCATTTCAATATGGTAGTTTTTGCATTCGTTGTCTGCGTATCAAGTTTACAAACTATCGTTTCAAGTTGACCAAAGTTTCATATATTCAACTTCTCAGATGCACTCTATGTTAAACAGGTTTCTGGCAGTTTCTGAAGCCAATGTGGCATGTTGAATCGTTTGGACTACAACCTATTATGACTCCATTCCTGAAAGCTTAGACTCTCTAGAACATGCTCATGCCTTCTGTTCCCCTCTATGATGCTCACAGGACACGCAGAAGTGTGACAAAAACAGCAATTTTGCCCACATAACAATATAGTTGAATAGCCCATCACAGCCATTCTAAGGATAGATTTTCCACTCCCTATTTAACCTTCCTGTTGTGACTTACTGGATTCGAACCAGGGCCTGGTTTCCCAAAAGCATCTTAAGGCCAACTTCTTTGTTAGAACCTTCATAGGAGCATCGTTAAATCTCCGAGCTGTTTCCAAAAAACACCGTTATAAGCATTGCACTTGAAAATGCTCGTAATCTAACGCCTGCCTCAGACCACTCATATTTAGATATTGAGTGTGTTGTTGGGTGCTTTTTTGCCCTCCCTTTATACACTGAAGATCTCCGTTAAACATAGAAACAAGTTCAATTGATGAATTCAATTATATACATTTTCAAAAATTATTACATTCAAATTCAATATCTACATACAAATGCTAAAATATTGTATTTCAAATAGTTTGTTGGCACTGGAATCACTCCACAGATGTTGCATAACAGCAACAAAGTCCTTATTTTATAAAGTGTCTGAAGCATGTGGGGAGTGATTTGAAGGCAGCGCTTTTGTACTTCTGATATCTGACAAAAGCACAAAGGGAGCAGTGCTCTGTAATACGATTTCAATGAGTTTCGCTCCAGCCATCATTCAACCTCCATCTCCAGTCCTTCAACCTCCTCATTGTCTGTGGTACTAAAAGCCTTGGTACTAAAACTTTAGGATGCAGGCAGCTAGCTCTAAGTGGGTGCAGATCCAAACACTGTGGACATCTTTGTCATGCTATTTGACTAGCCCTGACAACAGACGGTAGCCTAACAGATACAATACAGAACACAAAGAATGCTGAGGGACTCAACATCACAGCTTCTCAGAAAACTCCTGTTAGGCTTTCTAAAGACATTTACATTTTTTAAGGAGTACTGGGACCACAAAAGGCCAACTACTAGAGAGGTTGAACTAATGAGCTGTGCTGAGAGACTTGGATACAGGGAAAACTAATGATGACATAGCAATGAAAACCTGTACTGAGATAATTAAGGTAAACAAATAATGACAGCAATGAGAACTGTGCTGAGAGAGTTGTATACAAATGTTGACATGGCAATGAGAACTGTGCTGAGAGAGTTGTATACAAGATAAACAAATGTTGACATAGCAATGAGAACTGTGCTGAGAGAGTTGTATACAAGATAAACAAATGTTGACATAGCAATGAGAACTGTCCTGAGAGAGTTGTATACAAATGTTGACATAGCAATGAGAACTGTGCTGAGAGAGTTGTATACAAGATAAACAAATGTTGACATAGCAATGAGAACTGTGCTGAGAGAGTTGTATACAAGATAAACAAATGTTGACATAGCAATGAGAACTGT
>QNTS01001294.1:208912-224057 GCA_003317085.1 Hucho hucho | reverse complement strand
CTGAGAGAGTTGTATACAAATGTTGACATGGCAATGAGAACTGTGCTGAGAGAGTTGTATACAAGATAAACAAATGTTGACATAGCAATGAGAACTGTGCTGAGAGACTTGTAAACAAGGTAAACAAATGATGGCATAGCAATGTGAACTGTGCTGAGAGACTTGTATACAAGGTAAACAAATGTTGACATAGCAATGACAACCGTGCTGAGAGAGTTGTATACAAGGTAAACAAATGATGGCATAGCAATGTGAACTGTGCTGAGAGACTTGTATACAAGGTAAACAAATGTTGACATAGCAATGTGAACTGTGCTGAGAGACTTGTATACAAGGTAAACAAATGTTGACATAGCAATGTGAACTGTGCTGAGAGACTTGTATACAATGTAAACAAATGTTGACATAGCAATGACAACTGTGCTGAGAGACTTGTATACAAATGTTGACATAGCAATGACAACCGTGCTGAGAGAGTTGTATACAGGGTAAACAAATGATGGCATAGCAATGTGAACTGTGCTGAGAGACTTGTATACAAGGTAAACAAATGTTGACATAGCAATGTGAACTGTGCTGAGAGACTTGTATACAATGTAAACAAATGTTGACATAGCAATGACAACTGTGCTGAGAGACTTGTATACAAGGTAAACAAATGATGGCATAGCAATGTGAACTGTCGTGCGAGAGTTGTATATAAGGTAATCTAATGATGACATAGCAATGAGAACTGAGCTGAGAGAGTTGTATACAAGGTAAACAAAATGCAAAGCCCTAGAGTATTCACAAGGCCAAAACGTTCAACCTGCAATCTATATGGAGAGATTAAACCACTAACGATGATAGACATGAGAACTTCACTGGCAGCTTTATGCCAATAAATACAACGCTCTAGAGTCTAGAGCCCTCAAAGTCAACCCTGGACATCAAAGCCAGTTCCATTGCTTTTTTTCCACTCTTCCCTTCAAATCAGGGACTGATTTAGACCTGGCACACCAGGTGGGTGCCATTAATTATCAGGTAGAAACGAAAACCAGCAGGCTCCGGACCTCGTAGGGTAAGAGTTGAATACCCCTGGTAAAGTATGTATTGTGCAGAACAGATAACATCTGAACCACATTCATGGAGAGAGATCAATGATAACATTTTAGAACTGAATTAATGGGCTGTCCCTAATCTTAAATGTATAATATCTACGTATAGCGCAAATGACTATAAATGGTAAGAGACATGATCAGACTCTGGTTCTGAACTAAGGACTTGTGTTCAGTGCAACTCTTCAGTCAGCAATAGACCAGGGGATTTCGTAAACTGACCTCAAGCATCCTGCTGACCTCAACTTGATTTCACTGGTCTAAAAGAGATATGGGCAAAAAAAAAAAAGCCACAATGCCTTCATTTTGTTACATTACAGCCTGAATTTAAAATGTATTATTTCCCCTCATCCACCTACACACAATATCCCATAAAGACAAAGTGAAAACATGTTTTTAGAAATTGTAGCAAATGTATTGAAAATGAAATACAAAAACATCTAATTTACATAACTATTTAAACCCCTGAGTCAATACATGTTAGAATCACTTTTGGCAGCGATTACAGCTGTGAGTCTTTCTGGGTAAGTCTGTAAGAGCTTTGCACACCTGGATTGTACAATATATATATATATATATATATAAAAAAAAAATATATATATATATATATAGTATATATATATTTTTTTTTTTCAAGCTCTGTCAAGTTGGTTGTTGATCATTGCTACACAGGTTTTCCCTCTAGGATTTTGCAGATGACAGGCATACCCACATCATTATGCAGCCACGTCCATGCTTGAAAATATGAAGAGTGGTACTCAGTGATTTGCCCCAAACATAACGCTTTGTATTCAGGACATAAAGTTCATTTCTTTGCCACATTTTTAGCAGTTGTACTTTAGTGCCATATTGCGAACAGGATCCATGTTTTTTAATTACTTTGTAAAAGTAAACATAATTCCACTTTGACATTATAGGGCATTGTGTGTAGGCCAGTGACACAAAGTCTAATTTAATCCATTTTAAATTCAGGTTGTAACACAACAAAATGTGGAAAAAGTGAATACATTCTGAAGGCACTGTATCCCTCATCTCTTGAAATGTTACACTTGTGTTGTATCACTTCCCCATAAACGCCGCTGACCTCTCATTCTTCCATGAGAGAATAAAGTAGCTGAACAAAATGTTGGTCTGTAAAGGCAGCCCAGTTATCAAACAGAAGGAGTCTGACTTCGGCTCAGTAATTAACTAAGCATGGTGCAGTATACAGGCAGGTACAGGCCTTCCTTTGAGTTCCTGTTGCCTTTAAGGCCTGCATACCTTCTCTAAATGATTTGCTGGATTTGGACTCTTTCAGGGTTCATTAAAGATTCTTCACAGTGGGGGTCTGTAGTGGTGTGTGTTTATGCCCAACATTTTGAAAAACCCAAATCAGATGCACAGCAAATACATTCTGAAGCAAACTGAAAGCTACTGGGAACCAGAGATCTGTGGTTCGCTCTACTCTGAACATTCACTGAGCAGTGAGATAAGCAGAACTCTTGATGTAAATGTGTTCTAAGTCTTGTGGACTTTCTGTGCAAACAGCTCATGTAGACTGAAATGATTTCCCAGAGGAAAATAAAGAGAAACATTCTTTCAATGAGATAGATGTCCTTCATTCAATGCCACAGTGTCCCTATAGACTGAACATATACTGAGAGCTTATTTGCTTCTATTCTATTAATAATGCATTCTAGTTTATGATGCATCCATCTTTTCCAGAGCCACTTTGTTTTTCATTACGTTCCTTTTTTTCCTGAGAGATTTTTCTCTCTTCTAAACCAGGGGCCATAGAGATCTAGGCTCTCCATCTCTATTACTGTAGAATGATGGCTGCTTTCCAGACAAGCAATCTCAGTGGACAACTCAGCTCCCTGGGCCTAACCACTGAACCACACCCTCAGCTTCCTGCTCTTTCTCCTTCTACAGGGAAAATGTTCAACATGTCAATGTGAGGAGGCAAGTAAGTTGTGGTCAAGAGGGTTACATCTGTGCTATGCCCCACAATATATTACCCACTACTAAATGGGCATGAAATATGGTATTTATTAATACCTATAAAACAGACTGATACAAAACTTATGCAACATGCAATGTGACTTGGTCGCAAATTAATCATCCAAAAACACATTGGTAAAATATATATAGCGATTTTTTTTTTATTACTGTGCTTAGCCAGCAGATATATTTAGGTTTCTTCTTAGAGTCAGTGCCAGACACAGGCCCACTCAGAGATGTAGTGTCCTGCACCTCTCTGGAGATCCATCATGGCATGTGCTGTGCTACTTCCAATTGTTTTTCCTGGCAGTGTCGGTAAGGGAAGAAATGCCAGATCAACAACAAAAACTCTGGTTCACTTTATCTCTGGAGAGACCACTGTGCAGAGAAAGTGATAAACAATATCACTGCTACTGGTTCACCCAGAGAGTTCACTCCTCCTCCATCCAGAGTGCTGCAGTGAAGCTGTGCAGGGGCTGCTACAGGACCCTTACTAGAGCACACTAGCGTTAACAGTAGGCTTTGATGGGAGTACAATTACTAAAACGGTTTAGTGAACACTCGTGTTTTGTTGGGTTCCAAATGTATCATGTTGGTGTCACTGGAACACAGAGCAGATCCATCTTTCTGTGGCTGAGCCTGTCACCTCCGTGCAGGGGGTTAAAATATCAGGCAGAGGAAAATGCTGTGACTGATGTGGAAAAGTGAAAGCCTCTTCCTGTCAATCTGAGAGTGAAAATAGAAAGGTTCCATTACAGCTGAGAAGATTGAACTCCAGCTTCCTCTATCCTCCTCTCCTCAGTGAGATCGTCAAGGTTTTACACTGCAGAGCATGAATTCTGCCTTATTCAATGTTTTTACATTGAGATCTAGGAATAAGTCTTTCTATCCCTCCAACCGTTTCCTACAGAGACCTGAGCCCAAATCCTGCATGGCTCCTTATCTTCAAAGTGCTTGAGTACAAAGGCCTCCCTCAAATCAGGTGGTTTGAGCTCCACAGAGCCCTGGAGTTGATCCTGACGCCCTCAGGCAGCCATGCTGCTCTCAGGGCTCTGACTGCCACACCCTCCTACACACGGAACCAATTGCAGTCACACAAAAACCCAGTTATCTCCTGAATCACTCATCTGGAATAGCCTGGCCATACGGCGGAACAATCAGGCCGACCCAAATTGGTTTTCTACCCAACACAGACATCAGAGCAAAGGAAGTAAAACAACAACTATTACAGCAACCAAGATTAAGCAAGAGTGGTGAGACATTGACAGAATCTTAATTACGTTATTACAACAAAATCTATTACAACAAAACATCGGCTCAACAGATGGGAAGGGTTCAATGGGGTGATATCATCACAATAATGTCAAGAGAGGCAATAACTTGAAAAACAAAAGTGTTACTGAAATCACCACACATTTCTCCCATTGGGTACTTTGAAACTGTTGTGTGATGGATTGTGATCCTACGTGAAAACTGCAGAAGTCTGAAACTGGAACACGCTGTCATAAACGTCAATCCAGAAACCCTCAAACATGCTCAAGTTTCAAGTTAATGTTTCATGTACAAGTACAGTGAAATGTCTTTCTTGCAAACTCAAAACCCAACAATACAATAATCAATAACAGTGTATTACTAGAAAAAAAGAGAAATAAGAATAAGAAATATGTAAGTACAAAAAAGTAAGTAAGTATGCATACTATTACTGGAAAAACTTAAAAACTCAGTTCCAATACCATATTCACATGTGGAGAGATACTGGAGTGATATACAGTTGAAGTCAGAAGTTTACATACACTTAAGTTGTAGTCATTAAAACTTGTTTTTCAACCACTCCACACATTTCTTGTTAACAAACTATAGTTTTGGCAAGTCGGTTAGGACCTCTACTTTGCGCATGACACAAGTAACTTACACTAAGTTGACTGTGCCTTTAAACAGCTTGGAAAATTCCAGAAAATTATGTCATGGCTTTTACAGGCTAATAGACATCACTTGAGTCAATTGGAGGTGTACATGTGGATGTATTTCAAGGCCTACCTTCAAACTCAGTGCCTCTTTGCTTGACATCATAGGAAAATCAAAAGAAATCAGCAAAGACCTCAGAAAATAAATTGTAGACCTCCACAAGTCTGGGTCATCCTTGGGAGCAATTTCCAAATGCCTGAAGGTACCACATTCATCTGAACAAACAATAGTACGCAAGTATAAACACCATGGGACCACGTAGCCATCTAACCGCTCAGGAAGGAGACACGTTCTGTCTCCTAGAGATGAACGTACTTTCGTGCGAAAAGTGCAAATCAATCCCAGACGAACAGCAAAGGACATTGTGAAGATGCTGGAGGAAACAGGTACAAAAGTATCTATATCCACAGTAAAACGAGTCCTATATCGACATTACCTGAAAGGCCACTCAGCAAGGAAGAAGTCAATGCTCCAAAACCACCATAAAAAAGCCAGAGTATGGTTTGCAACTGCACATGGGGACAAAGATCATACTTTTTGGAGAAATGTCTTCTGGTCTGATGAAACAAAAATATAACTGTTTGGCCATAATGACCATTGTTATGTTTGGAGGAAAAAGGGGGAGGCTTGCAAACCGAAGAACACCATCCCAACTGTGAAGCACGGGGGTGGCAGCATCATGTTGTGGGGGTGCTTTGCTGCAGGAGGGACTGGTGCACTTCACAAAATAGTTTGCATCATGAGGAAAGAAAATTATGTGGATATATTGAAACAACATCTCAAGACATCAGTCAGGAAGTTAAAACTTGGTCGCAAATGGGTCTTCCAAATGGACAATGACCCAAAGCATACTTCCAAAGTTGTGGCAAAATGGCTTAAGGACAACAAAATCAAGGTATTGGAGTGGCCATCACAAAGCCCTGACCTCAATCCTATAGAACATTTGTGGGCAGAACTGAAAATGCCTTCCTGTGACATCGGGTAATGTAGGTGTCCTGGAGAGAAGGTAGTTTGCCCCCGGTGATGCGTTGTGCAGACCGCACTACCCTCTGGAGAGCCTTATGGTTGTGGGTAGAGCAGTTGCCGTACCAGGTGGTGATACAGCCCGACAGGATGCTCTCGATTGTGCATCTGTAGAAGTTTGTGAGTGTTTTAGGTGACAATCCAAATTTCTTCAGCCTCCTGAGGTTGAAGAGGCGCTGTTGCGCCTTCTTCACCACGCTGTCTGTGTGGGTGGACCATTTCAGTTTGTCCGTGATGTGTACACGAGGAACTTAAAAACGTTCCACCTTCTCCTCTACTGTCCCGTCGATGTGGATAGGGGGGGTGCTCCCTCTGCTGTTTCCTGAAGTCCACGATCATCTTCTTTGTTTTGTTGACGTTGAGTGTGAGGTTATTTTCCTGACACCACACTCCGAGGGTCCTCACCTCCTCTCTGTAGGCCGTCTCGTCGTTGTTGGTTATCAAGCCTACCACTGTAGTGTCGTCTGCAAACTTGATGATTGAGTTGGAGGTGTGCATGGCCACGCAGTCATGGGTGAAGAGGGAGTACAGGAGAGGGCTGAGAACGCACCCTTGTAGGGCCCCAATGTTGAGGATCAGCGGGGTGGAGATGTTGTCTCCTAACCTCACCACCTGGGGTCGGCCCGTCAGAAAGTCCAGGACCCAGTTGCACAGGTCGGGGTCAAGACCCAGGATCTCGAGCTTAAATGACGAGTTCGGAGGGTACTATGGTGTTGGATGCTGAGCTGTAGTCAAGGAACACCATTCTTACATATATTCCACTTGTCAGATGGGTTAGGGCAGTGTGCAGTGTGATTGCGAATGCGTCGTCTGTGGACCTATTGGGGCGGTAGGCAAATTGGAGTGGGTCTAGGGTATCAGGAGGGTGGAGGTGATATGATCCTTGACTAGTCTCTCAAAGCACTTCATGATGATAGAAGTGAGTGCTACGGGGCGATAGTCGTTTAGCTCAGTTACCTTATCTTTCTTGGGGACAGGAACAATGGTGGCCCTCTTGAAGCATGTGGGCACAGCAGACTGGAATAGGGATTGATTGAATATGTCCGTAAACACACCAGGCAGCTGGTCTGCGCATGCTCTGAGGACACAGCTAGGGATGCCGTCTGGACCAGCAGGCTTGCGAGGGTTAACTTGTTTAAATGTTTTACTCACATTGGCCACGGTGAAGGAGAGCCCACAGGTTTTGGTAGCGGGCCGTGTCAGTGGCACTGTATTGTCCTCAAAGCGAGCAAAGTTGTTGTTAAATTTGCCTGGGAGCAAGACGTTGGTGTCTGCGATGGGGATGGTTTTCTTTTTGTAATCCCTGATTGACTGTAGACCCTGCCACATCTGTCTTGTGTTTGAGCCGTTGAATTGCGACTCTACTTTGTCTCTATACTGATGCTTAGCTTGTTTGATTGCCTTGCGGAGGGAATAGCTACACTGTTTGTATTCGGTCATGTGTCCGGTCGCCTTGCCATGATTAAAAGCAGTGGTTCATGCTTTCAGTTTTGCGTGAACGCTGCCATCAATCCACGGTTTCTGGTTAGGGAAGGTTTTAAGCTCTTAGGGAGCAGTGGGGCGCCAAATTCACTACCCTGTGAAATACAAGGTGTCAAATTCAAAATCCAAAAGTTGAATTATTAAACATTCATCAATATACAAGTGTTGCAGAGTCATCAAAAGCTCTGCTTCTTGGCAATATCGCAGCGTTGTCAGATTTCAAAAAGGCTTTACAGCGAAAGCACTACATTTGATTGTTTGAGGGTAGCACCTCCAATATTTTTTCCATTAGCATACATTCATAAACCATCGCGGTTCACACAAAACACATTTCACAGCGAAAACAAATCAATTACCTTTTGAAGAACTTCTGCTGAGGGCTTCCCAAGTGTCCAACGAAGACAATCCATGGTTCTTTTGTTAGAAAAAGTAATGTATTATATCCATAAATCTCCGTTTGGTTGGTGCGTTATGATGAGAAAATACAGCGTCCACTCGCCCATTGAACCGTGAAGAGAACTCGTTCAACCTATACCTATAAACTTGTCCAAGAACAATCAAACATCATTGATAATGTATCCTTAGGAACACTTTTATGTATATTTAGTATAATATTTCAACCGGAATATAAACTGGGCGATAGGAAAGGAAAAAACCACAGCGCGCGCAAACCTGGGAACGCGCATCCTCTTCTGTTTACTTCTTGTGACCACTTCCTAATTCTTCTTCTATTACCATCCAGAACAACTAAACAAAATCAAAACACTGTCTAGTGACTGTTGACATCCAGTGGAAGCAATAGGTACTGAAATCTTACTCCCTTATATGGTCATTTTCAATAGGGAGGGGTTCAAAATGAGGCAATGTGTCAAAATCACTTTTTCCAGGACAGAAATCCCTTGGGTTTTCACCTGCCATATCTGTTCTGTTATACTCACAGACAATATTTTAACACTCTTGGAAACTTCAGAGTGTTTCCTATCTAATAGTACTAATTATGTGCATATCCTATTTTCTGGGCCTGAGTGGGAGGCACGCCAGACTCTCCAAAACCGTCACCTCGGGAGCTGCTCCCTAAGAGGTTAATAGTCACCGTGGGTACAACATCACCGATGCACTTGCTAATAAACTTGTTCACCGAGTCAGCGTATACATCAATGTTGGTGTCTGTAGCTATCCGGAACATATCCCAGTCCACGTGTTTGAAGCAATCTTGAAGCGTGGAATCCAATTGATCGGAGCAGCATTGAACAGACTTGAGCACGGGCATTTCCTGTTTTAGTTTCTGTCTATAGGCTGGGAACAACAAAATGGAGTCGTGGTCAGATTTGCCAAAAGGAGGGCAGGGGAGGGTTTTGTATGCGTTGCACAAGTTAGAGTAGCAACGATCCAGAATGCTGCCAGATCGAGTCGCGTATTCCATATGCTGATAAAATGTAGGGAACCTTGTTTTCAGATTAGCTTTGTTAAAATCAGAAGATACAATAGATGCAGCCTCATGATACATGGTTTCCAGTTTACATAGAGTCCAGTGAAGTTCTTTCAGGGCCGTCGAGGTATCTGCTTGGGGGGGATATACACGGCTGTGATTATAATCTAAGAGAATTCTCTTGCTAGATAATGCGGTCGGCATTTGATTGTAAGGAATTCTAGGTCAGGTGAACAAAAGGACTTGAGTTCCTGTATGTTGTTATGATTACACCACGAGTCTTTAATCATAAGGCATACACCCCCGCCCTTCGTCTTACCAGAGAGATTTTTGTTTCTGTCGGCGCGATACGTGAAGAAATCGGGTGGCTGTACCGACTCTGACAACATATCCCGAGTGAGCCATGTTTCCGTGAAACAGAGAATGTTACAATCTCTGATGTCTCCCTGGAAGGCAACCCTTGCTCGAATTTCGTCTACCTTGTTGTCAAAAGACAGGACATTGGCGAGTAGTATACTCGGGAGCGGTGAGCGATGTGCCCGTCTACAGAGCCTGACCAGAAGACCTCTCCGCCTGGGTTGCCTACTGAGATCAGATCCATTGTCCTGGATGGTGGTCCGAACAGAGGATCCGCTTTGGGAAAGTCGTATTCCTGGTCGTAATGTTGGTAAATTGACGTTACTCTTATATCCAATAGCTCTTCCCGGCTGTATGTAATAATACTTAAGATTTCCTGGGGTAACAATATAAGAAATAATAATAAAAAAATATGCATAGTTTCCTAAGAACGCAAAGCCAGGTGACCATCTCTGTCGGCGCCATCTTGCCTATTATCCATTGTCCATTATCAGCCTGAGACGGAATAAAGATGTTGATGGAGAAAGGAGGAATTGCTACTGACAATCAATTTTTAAATAATGATTACTGAGTTGATGGAACGCTATGATTACGGAGTAAAGCTGGGGTTATTTCTAGAGTGGAAACCCACCTCCGTCTCCAAGATGCATCTGTTTGAGTCTTGGGACCAAATAGAGTTAATGGAACACCATAAGAGTTTTGTGAACTATTTGCAGTGGGGCAAGACCATTAATCATACTGCCTCTGCAACATGGTGGCAAAACTGGCAAATAGCCGGTAGCCACGAACCTGGACTGAAATATGACATGGAATGAGATGTTCATCCAAAGCAACTCATTATGAATGAGCCATAACCAGGTTAGTAGAAGTGTGCTTCACGCCCCTTCAGTAGTGTACACCCATGAATTCCCCATTCCCACACACTGCCAGAGGTATCCACAGAGAAAGAGCTTTCTTTATCCCAGACTCAGATTTATATTTCATTATGCTGCTTCTTTTTTCCCTAAAGTCATGGCAACAACAAGCCTACTTACAGATGAATCGTTAGCAAATGACACTTATTGGAGATAATTACACTCACTCGAGTATCTGACATACTGGGCACAGCACCTGTAGGATCCGGCAGCAGTTTCAGTCTCTGTTCTTCATTTGTCACACACAGTATGAGGTCGAAGAGTTATTGAACTTTACTGCAATCATAAACTTAAAGGGGAATAACGGCACATTTTGAAAATGTGTGTTTGTTCCTAAACCCCCTGACTCGTTGTTGGACTGTCTGTCAAACTGCGCACCTCTCTCAGGGAGCGTGAGGTAGAGCTAGAGCAGGAGTTACGTCACAGGGTTATACAGCCTCCCCCCATTCACTGCAGCGCTAGATAGAACATTGTATAATAACGTAAATCTACGAAAAACAAACGTTATGTCACAGTGAAAATACTAAATTGGGGCAGTCCAATGGATTGTGAGATATGGCATATACATTTTCTGTGATATATTTGTGTGGCAGGTTCCCAATTTTACCTTTTCTAAGATCTGACAAGCAAGGAGGAAAGGAGCAGACCTAATCCCGCCTCCCCCTTTTACCTTGCAACCGCAATGGACATCATTTAACCTGCCAATCAGCATTGTCCATCTTCCCTCTCTGACTGTAGGCTACATCGCTCGTAGCATGATGTGATCTGACCATTTTGTTAAAATATAATTAAGAAAATGTGAGTGAAAGACTAGTGAGTGTACAACACAATGTCCACTTCATAGGATGCCACATACGGGCTAAAAGGCCAATTTATGTAACAATTGTGGAATTACTTTGTAACTTTCCTACAGTAGCCAGTTGACAGTGAACATATTCTTGTAAATGAATTTATGTTGAAGATATAATACAATAGATAGAAGCATGCATTAGTACCTAGGCTATCAAAATGCAATTTATCTACTGAAGTGTATTCTGAACATAACCTTTTTCAATCTTACCGTGTTCTTTGGAGGGGTTGTATCTGATCTACATTTTAAATATGTTAATTTGTATTGTTTGTCTATATGTCTAAAAATGGATAGAGGAGACCATTACTGGCGCAGAAGAGCTGAGGGACATTGCTGCGGAAGGCCTGCAGGATGAGGAGGACCATGAAGGCATTGCTTTCTTAGAGGAAGATGCCCTTGATGCTGAGCTACTCGGAGAAGACAGAGAGACCCCATAATGACAAAGCAAAAACAGTTTTTTTGCAATTTTTTTAAATGTATTATAAATAAAACAGAAATACCTTATTTACATAGGTATTCAGACCCTTTGCTATGAGACTTGAAAATTAAACTCAGGTGCATCCTGTTTACACTGATCGTCCTTGAGATGTTTCTACAACTGGATTGGAGTACACCTGTGGTAAATTCAATTGATTGGACATGATTTGGAAAGGCACACACCTGTCTATAGATATACGTTCTCACAGTTGACAGTGCATGTCAGAGCAAAAACCAAGTCATGACGTCGAAGGAATTGTCCGTAGAGCTCCGAGACAGGATTGTGTTCGATCTGGGGAAGGGTACCAAAAAATGTCTGCAGCATTGAAAAGGTCCCCAAGAACACAGTGGCCTTCATCATTATTAAATGGAAGAAGTTTGGAACCACCAAGACACTTCCTAGAGCTAGCCGCCTGGCCAAACTGAGGAATCTGGGGAGAAGGACCATCTCTGCAGCACTCCACCAACCAGGCCTTTATGGTAGAGTGGCCAGACGGAAGCCACTCAGTAAATGGCACGACATCCCACTTGGAGTTTGCCAAAGGGCACCTAAAGGACACTCAGCACATGAGAAACAAGATTCTCTGGTCTGATGAAGCCAAGATTAAAGTCTTTAGCCTGAATGGAGGAAACCTAGTACCATACGTACAATGAAGCATGGTGGAGGCAGCATCATGCTGTGGGGATATTTTTAAGCGGCAGGGACTGGGA
Organism: Hucho hucho; assembly: GCA_003317085.1. Taxonomy (NCBI): domain Eukaryota; kingdom Metazoa; phylum Chordata; class Actinopteri; order Salmoniformes; family Salmonidae; genus Hucho; species Hucho hucho. The sequence continues at coordinate 211,772 of QNTS01001294.1, read as the reverse complement.
GACTACTCAGGATTGAGGGAAACATGAACAGAGCAAAGTACAGAGAGATCCTTGATGAAAACTTGCTCCAGAGCGCTCAGGACATCAGACTGGGCGAAGGTTCGCCTTCCAACAGGACAACAACCAGAAGCACACAGCCAAGACAACGCAGGAGTGGCTTCGGGACAAGTCTCTGAATGTCCTTGAGTGGCCCAGACAGAGCCCGGACTTCAAGCCGATCGAACATCTCTGGAGAGACCTGAAAATAACTATGCAGCAACGCTCCCCATCCAACCTGACAGAGCTTGAGAGGATCTGCAGAGAAGAATGGGAGGAACTCCCCAAATACAGGTGTGCCAAGCTTGTAGCGTCATACCCAAGAAGACTTGAGGCTGTAATCACTGCCAAAGTTGCTTCAACAAAGTACTGAGTAAAGGGTCTGAATAATTATGTAAATGTGATATCAGTTTTTTTATTTTTAATACATTTTAAAAAAGGTAAAAAAAACGTTTTATTAGTAATTGTGAGGTATTGTGTGTAGATTGAGGGGGGGAAAAACAATTGAATCCATTTTAGAATAAGGCTGTAACGTAAAAACAGTTTTTAAAATTCATATACTAACAATTTTCCATTTTTTCTCATCTTGTCTCCAAGTCTTTCTGTTTGTGCTCCCCGTACGCGTAAACGTTCTGTCTTGCCCAAGAGCACGTTTCAGTCCTATGATGATGTTGATACACAGGCACCAGGATCCATCCCTTTCAGGCCGGAACGTCCAGTTGGTTTAGATCTTGGCAGTGCACGTCAGGCCGTTTGGTCGACTGCTCAGGAAAGACTAAGGGAGACAGACTTTGTTTTTCATGCAGGCATTGGTGGCAGAGGTTTGTGGGTTCACAAACCGTCAGGGTCGGGGTCTTGTTTTGGAGTACTCGAATGGTGATTCCCTCAGAGCGTGGCTTGAAGTTACACTTACAGAATTCTACTGGTTTCTTGGACTGCTCATTTACATGGGATTTACCGAACTGCCTGTCCTCCATCAATACTGGAGTACAGTCTCTTCAGGGTTCTTGTGCTTTCATGTCACGTAATCGCTTCAAAGCTCTGTTGGCTGCTTGATACATTGTGGATCCTGCAGACAGGCTTAGAAAACTGCTGTACTTACTGGACCACCTGAAATAGACTTGTAAAAAGCTGTATAAGCCAAACCAAAAACATAGCCATAGATGAGTGTAGGCTGTCCCCGACCAAAAAAATCTCAAGACTAAAATAAGTTGTCTGTTCTTTTGACCAATCAATTGGTCATAATTTTTAAATGTGTATTTGTCCATGTATAGACACACCCTATGTGTTTTAATAAAATCAACTATATGCATTGAGCATGTCTGATGCTTTAAGCATACGGCTTGATGCCGCATACGGCTTGATGCCCCAACTATTCTCTTCCCGCTCCTGCTGGCTTCGCAGATTCTGCCATTAATCTCGTTTAGTTGCCAGCAATAGGCTAGACGAGGAGTTGGCAACCGTTCTAATGTGGAATGCCAATTTATCTTACCGTTTCTACCAATCTGCGTGCCAGTTATGGTTTTCATATACAACTTTTCGTGAAAGTTTCATTTATAAATCATTGTCATGTGGTTAATCAAAATTCTATCCAAATCTAAATGAAAATGATACAAACCTTCTATTGCCATTGCCAACTATGTAAAAATAGCCTACATAAAACCAACAAATAAAAAATATTGCAGCCTGCAGGTAGAAAATATCCTGATAAAAACAACACATCGCCTGTCTGCAAGACTTCAAACATTGTATCAACTATGAATTAACTTGGGTCTGGCCTGAAGCTTGCCCTAGCGAACTTGCAACATTGTATAAAATATTCTGGGCCCTCAGAGTTTCCCGTGCCAGTGAGACAAACACAGCTGTAGGCTATTTGCACAAGGGATAAGAAGCAGTGCTTGACTTGAGCAGGAGCTCACCGGAGCTGAGTACCGGCACCTCAAATGTACTACTGCTTGAGCTCCTGTTCCTCTTATAGAATATTAGCTCAAAAGTATTGTAAATAAATATAAACAGTACCTGCAACCAAAATGAGTACCTGAACCTATTTCAGTCCAAGTCTAGCACTGATAAGAATACTATTTTGTGACGTTTCCACTGGAACATAGCATGACATTTTTCCCTTTCACTCTGAGTGGTTATCGAAAGGGAGAGAGCTGGAAAGATAAAACAAATACATTGTAGATAAGACATTATAATAATTAATGGTAAATGTATTACTGGTGATATATGTAATGGGGAATTGATATACACTAACAATCAAAGGCAAATAATTCACACAATGAAGTTATGAAACAATAAACGTGAATACATTTCTGGGAAAGAGCGCATTCTGGATAGAGAAGTGCATTGTGCATCTGGGTGCATGGTAAATCCGACCTCTGCATTGGCCATGCAGCTTTTACGGTGATATGGCCTCACCAGAAGTCAGGGCATTCATACTTCTTGCGCTTCACGGAGCAGTGCAGAGCTGTTGTCAAGGAAGTGAGTTTGTGTTTATACAGGATGTACCACCCTCCATATGGAGCCTCCAACCACCTTTTGGTGTAATCCACAATGTGTGTGTGTATATATATATAATGTGTGTGTGTGTATATATATATATATATATATATATATATATACAGTGGGGAAAAAAAGTATTTAGTCAGCCACCAATTGTGCAAGTTCTCTCACTTAAAAAGATGAGAGAGGCCTGTAATTTTCATCATAGGTACACTTCAACTATGACAGACAAAATGAGGAAAAAAAATCCAGAAAATCACATTGTAGGATTTTTTATGAATTTATTTGCAAATTATGGTGGAAAATAAGTATTTGGTCA
>QNTS01001294.1:156072-199705 GCA_003317085.1 Hucho hucho | reverse complement strand
TACTTTGTGCATGACACAAGTAATTTTTCAAACAATTGTTTACAGACAGATTATTTCACTTATCATTTACTGTATCACAATTCCAGTGGGTCAGAAGTATACATACACTAAGTTGACTGTGCCTTTAAACAGCTTGGAAAATTCCAGAAGATAATGTCACAAAAAGCTTCTGATAGGCTAATTGACATAATTTGAGTCAATTGGAGGTGTACCTGTGGATGTATTTCAAGGCCTACTTTCAAACGCAATGCCTCTTTGCTTGACATCATGGGAAAATCAAATGAAATCATCCAAGACCTCAGAAAAGAAATTGTAAACCTCCACAAGTCTGGTTCATCCTTGGGAGCAATTTCCAAACACTTGAAGGTACCACATTCATCTGTACAAACAATAGTACGCAAGTATAAACACCATGGGACCACGCAGCCTTCATACCGCTCAGGAAAGCGACGCGTTCTGTCTCCTGGAGATGAACGTACTGTGGTGCGAAAAGTGCAAATCAATGCCAGAACAACAGCAAAGGACCTTGTGAAGACGTTGGAGGAAACAAGTACAAAAGTATCTATATCCACAGTAAAACAAGTCCTATATCGACATAACCTGAAAGGCTGCTCAGCAAGGAAGATGCCACTGCTCCAAAACCACCATAAAAAAGCCAGACTACTGTTTGCAACTGCACATGGGGACAAAGATCGTACTTTTTGGAGAAATGTCTTCTGGTCTGATAAAACAAAAATAGAACTGTTTGGCCATAATGACCATCGTTATGTTTGCGGAAAAGGGGGGAGGCTTGCAAGCCGAAGAACACCATCCCAACCATGAAACACAGGGGTGACAGCATCATGTTGTGGGGGTGCTTTGCTGCAGGAGGGACTGATGCACTTCACAAAATAGATGGCTTCATGAGGATGGAAAATGATGTGGCTATATTGAAGCAAGACATCGATCAGGAAGCTAAAGCTTGGTCGCAATTGGGTCTTCCAAATGGACAATGACCTCAAGCATACTTAAAGTTGTGGCAAAATGGCTTAAGGACAACAAAGTCAAGGTATTGGAGTGGCCATCACAAAGCCCTGACCTCAAACCTATAGAAAATTTGTGGGCAGAACTGAAAAAGCGTGTGCGAGCAAGGAGGCCTACAAACCTGACTGAATTACACCAGCTCAGGAGGAATGGGCCAAAGTTCACCCAACTTATTGTGGGAAGCTTCTGGAAGGCTACCCAAAACATTTGAACCAAGTTAAACAATTTAAAGGCAATGCTACTAAATACTAATTGAGTGTATGTAAACTTCTGACCCAATGGGAATGTGATGAAAGAAATAAAAGCTGAAATAAATCACTCTCTACTATTATTCTGACATTTCACATTCTTAAAATAAGGTGGTGATCCTAAAGGATTAAATGTCAGGAATTGTGAGAGTTTTAATGACTCCAACCTAAGGTGTATGTAAACTTCCGACTTCAACTGTATTATCCGTATATGCACTCGAATAGCGAATGGAGGCCGCTTTCCCGCAGTTTGTTCTCAAATCATGCATGATAGGCTACTCCAGCTTTATAGCGGAGCAGATGACAAATACATATAGTAGCAGCTGGGATCCTCTTATTTTTAGTTGCAACAATCAAAACTGTGCTTTCACACCAGATTGCATATAAAAATGTCTGGGCTTATAAGAACACTTATTTCACGTCACGCATCAACCCCTGTTTGAGGAGCATTGCAGGCTCTCGCTGCTCAACAGGTGATATTCCACCCAAACTATGTATGCCATGGGCTCTCCAACCCTGTTCCTGCAGCTACTTAGTGCTTCATTTGAGAAACCAAGTGTAATCTGTTCGGGGACATTGATAGTAACATGTTACACAACAAAACATATTTAATTAAACTGTTGTCAGCCCCTATCTCTGTGCGCTTGAGAAAATAATGAATATTTTTTAGCTAAAAAGGTAATGTCAGCCTATTTATTAATTATTAAAATATATAAATAAAAAACTGTAAGCCGCCCTGAACAATCAATTTTTTACAATATCCACAATGACTGTGTTTTCCACTCAATTTCAACCTGTTTAACTTATTTTTTCAAATTGATCATCACAGTGAGGTAAGTTTTAAAAGCATGATACTGTTTGAGTGTTTGATTTGACTTTCGATTTCATTTGCATTGATGTCAGAGTGGTTAGAAGGACAATAGAGCAGAGTACCAGACCATTAGCGACCTGACGGTCGTTATCGAGTTGGGTACTGCATAAGAGGAGATTACAGTCATGTGAAATTTGACTATGGTCACGACTCATGCAACAGCCCTCTCTCTGCATCCCAGCTCATCACCAGTCTACCACCATCCCTACCGTGAAGAATGGGGTTGGCAGCATCACGCTATGTGGATACCTTTCCGTGGCAGGGACTGGGAGACTGGTGAGGATAGAGGGAACAATGAATGGAGCCAAATACAGACAAATCATTGATGGGGAACCTGCTTCAGAGTGCAAAAGATCTTAGACTGGAGCGAATATTTACGTTCCAACAGGATAATGACCACAAGCATACAGCCAAAGCAAGGCTGGAAAATCTTCAGAACAAGAATGTGAAAGTCCTCTAGCGGTTGGGCCACCTCTAGAAAATCTGTGTAGACTTGAAGATTGCTGTTCACCTCCACTCCCCATTAACAGAGCTTAAGAAAATCTGAAAGGAAGAATGGGAGAAAATCCCCAAATCCAGATGTGCAAAGCTGATACTGATATCCCCAAGATGACTCAAAGCTTTAATTTGTCCATTTGCATGATGGATTTGCATCTTTACCCCAAATTCTATAAACATCACAGCCCAAGTTTGGAGTTACCTTTCTAGCGAATAGGCTCTGTTACAGTTTACATTTCTTCCAATTAGGGTTGGGCAATGTCAACCTTTCTCATATCGAGATAAAGTACCCATAAAGCATTGTGATATACGATATGCCCACAAATTACAAAATAAAAGACTGCTAAAAAGGACCACTAGCTAGAGCTCGAATGCTATGGGAGGGATGAGAGGAATCCTGACCAAATACATTTGAGCCAAATATTTTTTGGGAGCCAATTCCTCTCTGTTAGAGGTGTGGCATGAAATAGGTGTGTGTGTGCCGACTCGGAAGTGACAGTTAATACGCACAAAAAGCTTATGTCTCTCAAATGTTGTGCACAAATTAGTTTACATTCCTGTTAGTGAGAATTTCTCCTTTGCCAAGATAATCCATCCATCTGGCAGGTGTGGCATATCAAGAAGCCCGATTAAACAGCATTACCATTACACAGGTGCACCTTGTGCTGGTCCCCATGTTGTCTGCGGTTTTTAGTCCGGTTGGACTTACTGGCCAAATTCTCTAAAACGACAGTGGGAGCTTGTGGTAGAGAAATTTACATACAATTCTCTATCAACAGCTCTGGTGGACATTCCTGCCATCAGCATGACAGGACCTCCAAATCCAGCTTTTTCACCTGCAGGATCATCTGAGACCAGCCACCTGGACAGCTGATGAAACCGAGGAGTATTTCTGTCTGTAATGAAGCCCTTTAGTTGGGAAAAACTCATTCTGATTGGCTGGGCCTGGCTCCCCAGTGGGTGTGCCCCTGCCCAGTCATGTGAACTCTGTAAATTAGGGCCTAATTAATTTATTTCAATTGACTGATTTTCTTATATGAACTGTAACTCAGTACAATCTTGAAATTGTTGCATGTAGGCGTTTATATTTTTGTTCAGTATATCATGTGGGGAAGTAAATAATGAAAAACTATTTACCAAATCTATTAATTTTAAAATACTTGTCCTTGCCATTATCATTCACTGGTTTTTGTAACATAATGGGGGTCCCTGGGTCGCCTGTTTGCCTGGGCGGGGATCCCTGGGCAAGAACAGGTTGATGACCCCTGCAATAGCATACCTAATGCACAGTATAAGTCCACTACATATTCCCCTACAGAAAATACATAGCTGTGTTTCCTTTTCATAATTCATACTGTAGGCTTAACACTCATCTCTGATTTGGGGGGCAATTCTCCATGGTCAGAAATAGCCACTAAAAAGACAAGAGCAGGGCCTCCCGAGTGGCGCAGTGGTCTAAGGCACTGCATCACAGGTTCGAGTCCAGGCTCTGTCGCAGCCGGCCCGACCAGAAGACCCATGAGGCGGCGTACAATTGGCCCAGCGTTGTCCAGGTTAGGGGAGTGTTTCGGAAGGGATGTTCTTATCCCATCGCGCTCTAGTGACTCCTGTGGCGGGCCGGGCACAATGCACACTGACATGGTCGCCAGGTGTACGCCGTTTCCTCCAACAAATTGGTGCAGCTGGCTTTCGGGTTAAGCGGGCAGTGCGGCTCGGTTGTGTTTCGGAGGCACGGCTATCGACCTTCGCCTCTCCCGAGTCCGTACTCGAGTTGCAGCGATGGGACAAGACTGTAACTACCAATTGGATTAAAAAAAATGACACAAAAAGCTGAGAGCAGCAGAGTCAGCGTGCAGGAGTAAAGCAGACTAACCAGGTTCATTTGAAGTCTCAATATGCTGCCCGGTAATGTGACTGTGACAAAATGTCAATTTACTCAGAGCCATTATGTATCACAGGTAAATTAGTGAATAAATGAGAAGAAGATCTGAAAGGTCAGACTTCAAAACCACTGCAAAGCTACTCATAAACGATGTGAGCCAATTTCCTCAATAAAACCCCATATCTGAGAACAGGGGAACATTCAATTTGTTGTGACAGATCAGATGAAATAGCTACCAAATTGGATTTCATGACGAAAATGTCATAATAGCACGCACAACATAGTGTATTCGACTACATTGTGCGCAATGGCATCAATATTTTCAAAATATCTAATTTTCAGTTACCTACTGGTGACATTACTTACAAGACAGATTTAAAAAGCATGCAAGAAAACATAGTATTAGGCAAAACAATAACGGAACTGAGGACATAAAGGTCACCCGTACTATATTTCAGAAAAGTTCCAAAGATAATAAGGCGTTAGAGAGGACGCTTATCAATTGTACTCAAATGGATTGTAAAACATATGCTAAAGGATATCAATAGTCATTGTACAATAATGGTAACAATCTACATCAATTTGTGATTGAAATACAAGTGACGCGGACACATCTGCTTGGTCATTGTCGGTCACTGTCGTTGAGATCTTCACATGTTGTTTCTGTCAGTAATATACTGTACCTGCTTGTAATCAAGTCGTCCTCGAAACGAGTCTAAAACAACGCGCATTCATTCATTCTGATTGAGAATACAGCCATAAATACAGAAGTCGATAAAACGCTCCAGACAGAGCCTAGTACATAACGGTGAGAGAAGAGCAGACAAGAGGTAGCTTAATGTATTAATGTAATACTGCAACAAAATCAATACAAGTTAGACCTTACCTCTATACTGCAAGAGAAACATTGTCCACAGTCCCGTACAGGAGAGGATGGTGAGCTCTCGTCGCCTACTGTACGCGAATGTAAAGAATATAAATCCGTTGGATTGAGAGAAAGGGAGTTTGTTCTCCAGTCTGCTCGACTGGGCTGCGGTGCGAGAATGAAGGAGGGTCTTGCAGCTCGCAGAGCAAGGCGCTCACATGAACCACATAACCGAATACATGTAGCTGATGTTTACAAGTGAATAAAGTATAGCCTGCCAGTCACGACGTGCAAGGGAGTAAGTAGAACCCAGAGTTGCAACGGGATTCAGTGATTTGCTCAAGAATGTGTCAATCCCGATTACCCACAAACTACTGTACACTTTGTCGTGTCCGCAAACCAGTGAAAGGGACTCTGCAGGGCCACTGAATAATCATCATAGGTTCTGATATGGATAGGTTTTGTTGTGGGATCCAAACCGTGAGTATTACATTGTAAAAATGTATATTTGCAAACGGATGCATTTTCATTATGGCGTAGGTGTGCGTGAGCACTGCGTGCGTGTTGTGATCAGGGCCTAAAATTAACCATAAACCACTCAGATTTTTTACCAGCCCCAAAATATTTCTAAAATTACATCAACAAAACACAAATAAACGGATGAGCATGCACCGTAATATCACAAGTGTTAAATGTGCAGTGTCAAGTGATTTACTCCCTTAGATTTGATGGAACAACATGCAAGTGTCAAACGACACCTAGTGTAGGAGTTGATAACTGTAGTTGAATGCTAGGTGTAATGTTTTACTCTAATTAGTGTAATAAACATTATTTTATTTTATGCCTTCAAGATTCCCTTTCTCATTGATGCTATTTGTATTTATTATGGATCTCCAGCTACTCTTCCTGGGGTCCAGCAAAATTAAGGCAGTTACACAATATCTAAAACATTACAATACATTCACAGATTTCACAACACACTGTGTGCCCTCAGGCCCCTACTCCACCACTACCACATATCTACAATAGAAAATGCATGTGTACATAGTGCGTATGTTATCGCGTGTGTATGCATGAAGTTAGGATATATAAGTTATCCTGTACGAGTGTATGTGCCGAATACATTAAGATGTTACAGGTGTCAAGCTTATGGGCATGTGGCAGCAGTGTGTAGGAGGGAGGGTCCAAGGTGTGAGAAATGTGCAAAAGGGCATGAGAAAAAGGAATGTGTAGTATTGGGGAAAGTAGTGGAATGTGCTAATTGTAGGGGTGTCCATGGATCTGGGGATCAGAAATGTCCCATGCGAGAGAGGCAGGTTGAGGTTTCCAGGGTTAGAGTAATGCAGAAGTTGTCATATGCTGAGGCAGTGAAGAAAGTAGAGGAAGATGGGTTAAGGGGGAGGAGTGGTGAGAGTAGTAGAGATATACCAGTACACAGTAAGATTTAATTGTTTGCATTTATAGCAATGGTTATTAATTGTACTGCAGGGATGGATTGGAAGTGTCAGAAAATTGAGGTTCTGGTAGCAGCTGCAGAGAGGTATTTGGGTGTGCGGGACTTGACAGCAGAAGAGTTACAGGATGTGTTAAGTGGTGATGTCCGATCCTTCCAGGTTGATGGCATGAGGTAGAAATACATTTTAATTAGTGGAGTAGGGGGGTGTTCATTTTATTTGATATAATTTTGAAATTATTGAGTATAGTTTTAGATAGTAGGGTATTTATTTAGTACATTTTTATTTTTCAAGTAAAGTATAAGGGAGTTGTACTCCAGTCTAGTAGGTGGTGGTAATGCAACAAATTGGATGCCAACCGCCGTTAAACCTCAAAGATGTTTGTGTTGCTTCACAGTACCATAAGGTGTATTTTTATTATTAAATCAAATTTTACTGCATTTTCAAACAAACGTGCCTTTTTAATTTAGTGCTATTCCTTTTAAAATATACTTCATATTTGATTGTCAGATGCATTTGACAAACATTTTTGAATTGTATTTGTATTTTAAAATCGCTAGCAAGCCTAGCTACTATAGTTATCTAGCAATATATATTTATTTGCTTTCTAGACCAATGACTTCTGTGAGGGAAATTGTTAGCTAGTCAAGCTAATGCTTCTTACATTTAATTTGTTCTTTATTTTGAGTTGTTTTGAGTTTATTTTGAGCTGGTGAATTTCGCCAGCAACCACCTTGTTTAGAGCGTGCTGCACGTGGTGGCAACAGCTATCTAGCGCAGCTCGCTGCTGACGACTACCCAACAGTGTCTATGGTTGGTTGGCCAAGTTAGCTAACAATACCTTGTGCTAATGCCATTGTTTGTTATTTAAGTTCCAGCTCCTTTTATGTGGTGGACTAATCTGATAAAGGTGAGTAAATATAGACAACTTGCATAATAGCACTGGCTAGCTAGTTAATTGAATAATTTCTGCAATAATTTCAAGTCAGTGACTGGCTTGCTAGCTAACGCAACATCAGGGTGAGTTTTCCCTTGCATGATGTGGCCATTTTCTTTGTAATTTCAATTTCAGTCTTTCTTTGGTATTTTGTCTGCTAAATTCTGTTGGTTCATTTTAGTTGGCTGTTCATTTACAATGTTAACTAATCATTCAGTGGGGGGCTGTGACAATGTGTACATTGCTTGCATTTCATCTTTTGACAAAAGGTAGCTAAGTCATTAGCCAGTAATCAAGTTAGGACTTTGATGGTGAACTTGTGGGTATTGTTTGCACGGGGGTGTTGGAACAGCCGTTGGTGGCTGTCCCGTTTGAAGAGAAAGCTATAACGGTACCTGTAACATTAGCTAGCAACGAGGAACATTAGGAAATCAATTGGATGGAAATTGACCTATGTCCCAAAATGTCTTCTTTCTAACGTGCTAATTTGAACCGTGTGCAGAGGGAAAGAACTATGCTCTTCTCTTCTCCGCCTCACCCTCACCCGTAGTCGAATTACTGTATTGCTCCGAGTTGGCAGCTCTCCACTGCTTTTGTTGACAATATCGCGTTGTTGCGGTAGATCAGTGCGTGTTGCTGCATGGATGGAAACAGACATTGGCAGAGCTGTTCCGCTGTCCTTCATATAAAGTTGTTAGACTTAAAGATTTGTTGCATAGCTATGTTCATTAATCAGTTCTTAATCCGTCCACTTTCTATAGTCATATAGTAGGGTGGTAATAGCCTAACATAAACATTAGTCAATTCACCAATGAGAATCAAAGCATTTTAATTAATGGTAGACCTAGGCTAACTCAGAAGGGGGTTTGATGGATTCTGCCAGGGATCTTCCAAAACTAATCAACAGTACTTGACTTGTCTGAATATTGAATCAGTCTCTTTCTTTCTCTCTTCTCACATCCAACAATGCTGATCAAAGTGAAGTTGAAGGGTGTATAAAAATGTCAAACTCACTGACCTGAGGCTGAGTGACCTCTTGAATGAAGGTAAGCTTTTAAGTTGGACATTGAAATTGAATTGTCTTTTACCACTGTAGTTGTAAAATATTCATTTCTCAGTTAAAGGGGAATTTTTCTGTTTCTCTCGAGTCAATATGGTTTCATTTGATTGTGAGTTTCATAGCCATCCTAATGTTAATGTTAAATGGGAACTTCACCCATTTGAATTTAGGGTGGCCATATTTTTCACTTTATATGCATTATTTATTTTATTTTGTAGCCTATTCCTCTCTGTTAGAGGTGTGGCATGAAATAGGTGTGTGTGTGTCTGTCGACTCGGAAGTGACAGTTAATACGCACAAAAAGCTTATTTGTCTGAAATTAGTTTACATTCCTGTTAGTGAGATTTTCTCCTTTGCCAAGATAATCCATCCATCTGACAGGTGTGGCATATCAAGAAGCCCGATTTAAACAGCATGATCATTACACCTTGTGCTGGGGACAATAGAAGGCCACTCTATAATCACACTGGATGTATTATACTTTAGAATTGCATTGGGGCATACTTATTTCACTCTACAGCCTTACCTATGGATTGTGGATCAATGACATGGGGTGTCAGTCTACTCAGTGACACCCGGATAACATTATCTGGTAGCTCTTATTGCGGGATTCTGAAACAATTGTGAATTGAACAACATTTATTGTCAACCTATGTGTATTGAACACTATTCGCGAGGAAAAACAATACTGCGTGAATGTTTTGGAGTCTGATAACTCTGAGGAGGATGTTGTGAAAAAATATATTGGCTATTGTGTAGACTGATACCCCATTTCATTGATCCCCAATCCTTAGGTAAAGCTGTACAGTGCAATATGAATGTCAATACACACAATAGGCTGACTGGGGAGGGGATTTCACACACAGTCCCACGATAAGAGCTACAACGCTAATATTTGCGTAAACTCTTCACAGTTGTGTTCTGTGGGTGTCCCGAGTAGACTGATACCCCATTTTATTGCTTCACATTCCAACCTTGTTTAACATTATCTAGTCTAAATATGGCATGATTCCACCAATTATAACCTTCTGCATCACTTTCAAAGAGGTACTTTTATTTTGAAGGCAAACCGCAACTTCCACTATTGTGCCTAATCCTTATTGTGGCTAGCTTCACAACACATCGTCTGGTCCGGTCGAACCTCACTAGCCTGATGAATCCAGCTGGCTATTTATAACGTTAGCTTTGGGCAACAGGGTTAAAGAGCTGGCTAGCTATTTATTTTCATGAACTGAAGTTTAATTTCGTTAGGTAGCCACTTGTTGTTCACCTAGCTAATACTTACTCACAAGGATTCCTAAATCATTGCTAAAATAATGAAAATGACTGCAATTTCTACTGGTCATTGTTTTCAGGCTGGTTGTAGTGGTGCTAGCTAGATACCAAGCTAAAACTAGCTAGCTACCACAGAAGTTGCAGTCAAACAAATAATGCTTTATTACCAACACGGTATTGTAAACACATCGTTCGTGGCCGGTGGTTGCTTGTTTGCAGACTTTTTTTGTACAGCTTTGACAGTGCTACTGGTAGTAGTGGTGGCGCTTGGCTTGCACATGCAAATTAAGAACACATAGCGTTCTATAATAGAACTGTGTTATTTGATGTGTCAAATTAAAAGCTTACTGTATTTAACACGTCAAATAGCGGTTATTTGACGTATCTTTTTAGACACACAAAGACCCAAATGGCATTCCATAGTATGTCATGAAGCTAATAGCAGTGATGCTATTACTGTGTAACTCCGGTAGGGCAACACACTTGGTAACGTTAGTGTGTAACGGTGCTCGACCAGTTGCGAAAGCCAACATCATCCACGACAGAGAACGGTTGACTGTCAAGGGCAATGAATTCCATTATCTTGGCGTAAATGGATTTCGCCTTTGAGTTGTCTCGCTGAAATGTTCTTTCTCTTTCAAGTGACTGCTCGACTCGTTGACTGCTCCATCCAGCAGACATTGTGGGCTAGGTTAGGAATGCTGTGTTGCACGTGTAGCACAACATTTTACGTGGCGTCATTACGTCATGTACCTACGTTATATAGGTATGCACATCAGCTTTGACAACGGTTTTGCACATCGGCGTTAAAGTAGACATCGGGCCGATACCGATGTAGGCATTTTTAGCTAATATTGGCCGATTCCGATATGTTCACTGATTTATATCATGCATCCCTAGATTTGATGCCATACTGAAAGTGCTTGAAACTGAGTGAATTTATGTTTCTATGTTTAATGGTCGTGTTCATGGTAGAATTGTCCAAGTTACTGGTGATAATCAGTTTACATTGCCTATTTTTGGTTTTGTAGAATAATTTTGTGCCCGGTATTAATGTTGTTTTTGACTCACTGAGAAGGGGGATTTTCAAACCGTGTTCTGTGAACTATACAGTCAAATCATGTATTCGGTGTGAAACATTCTTGTTTATTAAACTCTCTGCAGTATTTTAACACAGTTGACATCTTCACTGTTGATATTATGCATGAGTTGCACAGTTTGAGGTAAAGCTTGTGCATACTGTAACAAGTGAACTTTGTGACTGCCAAATACATTTTTGATAGAATACAGTGATTTACCTATGGTTACACAGAAAGAAGGAATCATCCACATGCAGTCAAATTGGATGATGAAAGCAATGCTTTGGACCTAAATGCTATCCAATCCTTGGTCTCATCTCTGCCATATGCCATTGAAATTTGGTGATCTGGTTCAGAATGTTGATAAATACTGGCAACTGCTACTGTTTCTACTACAGATCGTGAAAGTTGTGATTTCTCCAGAATTAACAGTGCGTATGGCTATCTAAAACACATAATTGCTGAGCATGATAGGCTATTCAAGGATTTGTTTCCTAATAAGAATCTTTTGCTTGAACATAATTTCATGATACATTATCCTCGGTGTATAAAGGAATATTGTGCTGATTCTTCACACATGGTGTCTTGGGTATGGCGCTACAAGCTTAGCACACTTGTATTTGGGGACTTTCTCCCATTCTTCTCTGCAGATCCTCTCAAGCTCTATCAGGTTGGATGGGGAGTGCCACTACACAGATATTTTCAGGTCTCTCCAGAGATGTTCAATCGGGTTCAGGTCCGGGCTCTGGCTGGGCCACTCAAGGACATTCAGAGACTTGTCCCGAAGCCACTCCTGCGTTGTCCTGTTGGAAGGTGAACCATCAACCCAGTCTGAGGTCCTGAGCGCTCTGGAGCAGGTTTTCATCAAGGATCTCTCTGTACTTCGCTCCGTTAATCTTTGCCTCAATCCTAGTCTAGTCTCCCAGTCCCTGCCGCTGAAAAACATCTCCGCAGGATGAAACTGCCACCAATATGCTTCCAGCTTTCCCTCAGACGTGACACTTGAAATTCAGGCCAAAGAGTTCAACCAGAGAATCTTGTTTATGATGGTCTCAGAGTCCTTTAGTTGCCTTTTGGCAAACTCCAAGTAGGCTGTCATATGCCTTTTACTGAGGAGTGGCTTCCGTCTGGCCACTCTACCATAAAGGCCTGATTGGTGGAGTGCTGCAGAGATGGTTGTCCTTCTGGAAGGTTCTCCATCTCCACAGAGGAACTCTGGAGCTCTGTCAGACTGACCATCGGGTTCTTGGTCACCTCCATGACCAAGGCCCTTCTACCCCAATTGCTCAGTTTGGCCAGGCGGTCAGCCGGACTGTATATTGTACGATCTGTATATTGTACGAAGTTATCAGACGTAACTGTTATGGAAATTTTATGCTCAATGTTCACAAACTGAACTTCAATTAAACAACTCTGTCTGTTACCCAATATTTGTAAGATACTGGTTAAAATGAGACAAACAGAGGCCCAATCTACAATGGTCAAATGTAAAAGTGTTTATTCATGCGAGAGCTCTGATTGTGTACACAGTCTTTTTATATTGTACAAGTTGAAATACAAAATATACAAATGCCCCACCCTCTCTAGGAAATAGTGTTTTCCCACAGTACCCATTCATTCCTTATCACAATCTTTGCAACATAAGTCAACCTTGGACAGCTCCTAACAGTCCCTCCCGTCCCAAGGACCAGAAGGCCTCCCACATATGTCTGATAGAACTAAGAATGCTTTGTTCTCACAGACTCCTTCTCGCAAGTCGTACCATCCTGTTCCACTCTCCACACAATATTCATTTCTAGACACACACACATCAATTGAATTACCATTTGTCTTATAACCCTATCTCTTTTGCATACATTTTCAGAATGGAATATACTTAGTATTTTCTTACTAGTACAAACATTTAGTCATTAAAACATATAATCCATAACAGTAACGAAAGCCGAGATGTCAGAAGCTCGAGAGGTCAGAGGCACCTGACAATTATTTTTTTTACATTTTTTTATTTCACCTTTATTTAACCAGGTAGGCAAGTTGAGAACAAGTTCTCATTTACAACTGCGACCTGGCCAAGATAAAGCAAAGCAGTTCGACACATACAACAACACAGAGTTACGCCGTAAACAAACATACAGTCAATAATACAGTAGAAAAACAAATCTATATACAATGTGTGCAAATGAGGTAAGATAAGAAAGGTAAAGCAAAAAATAGGCCATGGTGGCAAAGTAATTACAATATAGCAATTAAACACTGGAATGGTAGATGTGCAGTAGATGAATGTGCGAAGTAGAAATACTGGGGTGCAAAGGAGCAAGATAAATAAATAAATACGGTAGGGGATGAGGTAGTTGGTTGGGCTATTTACAGATGGGCTATGTACAGGTGCAGTGATCTGTGAGCTGCTCTGACAGTTGGTGCTTAAAGCTAGTGAGGGAGGTAAGTGTCTCCAGTTTCAGTGATTTTTGTAGTTCGTTCCAGTCATTGGCAGCAGAGAACTGGAAGGAAAGGCGGCCAAACGAGGAAAGGTGGCCAAAGGAGGAATTGGCTTTGGGGGTGACCAGTGAAATATACCTGCTGGAACGCGTGCTACGGGTGGGTGCTGCTATGGTGACCAGCGAGCTGAGATAAGGTGGGGCTTTACCTAGCAGGGACTTGTAGATGACCTGGAGCCAGTGGGTTTGGCGACGAGTATGAAGTGAGGGCCAACCCACGAGAGCGTACAGGTCGCAGTGGTGGGTAGTATATGGGGCTTTGGTGACAAAACGGATGGCACTGTGATAGATTGCATCCAATTTGATGAGTAGAATATTGGAGGCTATTTTGTAAATGACATCGTCGAAGTCGAGGATCGGTAGGATGGTCAGTTTTACGAGTGTATGTTTGGCAGCATGAGTGAAGGATGCTATGTTGCGAAATAGGAAGCCAATTCTAGATTTAATTTTGGATTGGAGATGTTTGATGTGAGTCTGGAAGGAGAGTTTACACTCTAACCAGACACCTAGGTATTTGTAGTTGTCCACATAATCTAAGTCAGAACCGTCCAGAGTAGTGATGCTGGACGGGCGTGCATGTGCGGGCAGCGATCGGTTGAAGAGCATGCATTTGGTTTTACTTGCGTTTAAGAGCATTTGGAGGCCACGGAAGGAGAGTTAGACATTGAAGCTCGTCTGGAGGTTAGTTAACACTGTGTCCAAAGAAGTGCCAGAAGTATACAGAATGGTGTCGTCTGCGTAGAGGTGGATCAGAGACTCTCCAGCAGCAAGAGCGACATCATTGATGTATACAGAGAAGAGAGTCGGCCCAAGAATTGAACCCTGTGGCACCCCCATAGAGACTGCCAGAGGCCCGGACAACAGGCCCTCCGATTTGACAGACTGAACTCTGTCGGAGAAGTAGTTGGTGAACCAGGCGAGGCAATCATTTTAGAAACCATGTCAGGATCCGTGTGTGTAGCTGGTGTGTGAGAGTCAGGTGCAGGAGAGCAGAGATAGTGAACGAAAGCACTTTACTGTGGCACAGTATAAACACTGAAACCACATTGCGTTATAAAACAAATGCCTACTGGAAAAAGTGCGGCAGCACAAAGTACAAAATACCAGTCTGGCGCAAACCAGCCAGAAACGTGCCACTGACAAATAACAATTACACACACAGACATGGGGGAAACCAGAGGGTTAAATACATGACAAGTAATTAAGGAATGACAACCAGGTGTGTGGGGAAACAAGACAAAACAAATGGAAAATGAAAAATGGATCGGTGATGGCTAGAAGACCGGTGACGTCGACCGTCGAACACCGCCAGAACAAGGAGAGGCACCGACTTCGGCGGAAGCCATGACAAACCAAGGCTGTTGAGTCTGCCGATAAGGATGTGGGGATTGACAGAGTCGAAAGCCTTGGCCAGGTCAATGAATACGGCTGCACAGTAATGTCTCTTATCGATGGCGGTTATGATATCGTTTAGGACCTTGAGCGTGGCTGAGGTGCACCCATGACCAGCTCTGAAACCAGATTGCATAGCGGAGAAGATACGGTGGGATTCGAAATGGCCGGTAATCTGTTGACTTGGCTTTCGAAGACCTTTCGAAAGGCAGTGTAGGATAGATATAGGTCTGTAGCAGTTTGGGTCAAGAGTGTCTCCCCCTTTGAAGAGGGGATGACCGCAGCTGCTTTCCAGTCTTTGGGAATCTCAGACGACACGAAAGACAGGTTGAACAGGCTAGTAATAGAGGAATTATCGGTGGTGACAGAGTTTCCTATCCTCAGTGCAGTGGGCAGCTGGGAGGAGGTGCTCCTATTCTCCATGGACTTTACAGTGTCCCAGAACTTTTTTGAGTTTGTGTGACAGGAAGCAAATTTCTGCTTGAAAAAGCTAGCCTTGGCTTTCCTGACTGCCTGGGTATATTGGTTCCTAACCTCCTTGAAAAGTTGCATATCACGGGGGCTGTTCGATGCTAATGCAGAACACCAAAGTTTTTGTGCTGGTCAAGGGCAGTCAGGTCTGGAGAGAACCAAGGGCTATATCTGTTCCTGGTTCTAAATTTCTTGAATGGGGCATGCTTATTTAAGATGGTGAGGAAGGCAATTTTAAAGAATAACCAGGCATCCTCTACTGACGGGATGTCAATATCCTTCCAGGATACCCGGGCCATGTCGATTAGAAAAGCCTGCTCGCTGAAGTGTTTCAGGGAGCGTTTGACAGTGATGAGGGGAGGTCGTTTGACTGCAGACCCATTACGGATGCAGGCAATGAGGGGCAGTGATTGCTGAGATCTTGGGCAAGTTGGTTAGGATGATATCTATGTGGGTGCCCGTGTTTACGGCTTTGGGGTTGTACCTGGTAGGTTCATTGATAATTTGTGTGAGTTTGAGGACATCAAGCTTAGATTGTAGGATGGCCGGGGAAAGAGTCTTGGTGGTTTAAAACTTCTTCCATTTAAGAATGATGGAGGCCACTGTGTTTTTGGGGACCTTCAATGCTCCAGGTACCCTTCCTCAGATCTGTGCCTCGATACAAACCTGTCTCGGAGCTCTACGGACAATTCCTTTGACCTCATGGCTTGGTTTTTGCTCTGACATGCACTGTCAACTGTGGGACCTTATACAGCTAGGTGGGTGCATTTTTTTTTTATACATTTGTAAATATTTCGAAAAACCTGTTTTGGCTTTGTCATTATGAGGTACTGTTTGTAGATTGAGGAAAACAAGTAATTTAATCAGTTTTAGAATAAGGCTGTAACATAACAACATGTGAGAAGTGAAGTGGTCTGAACACTTTACAAATGCACTGTAAATAGCCAAGAAACCAGAAGCTAGCCAGCTAACTAGCTACTAGCTAGTAGTCAGTTTGCCACTGCTAGCGGTCTTCATCGTTAACTCGGACACCAGCCAGCCTCAGCTCGGTAAATACCTGCCAGTCTGCACAGCGCAATATCAACCCAGAGTATATCAGACTACTTTTTCTCGACCACATCTCCGGATACCTACCACAAGCTGGTTACACCGGTTCATCGCAACTAGCTAGCTGCATTCAGAGTGGCTACTCCTGGATAACGTCTCTGTCCTGAAGCAAGCACCAGTTAGCCTTGAGCTAGCCCCATCTCCTGGCTAGCCGAGGAGGTCCACCAGCAAATTATTGGGCTACAATACTTATTTTGCCAATTGGCCTGGACCCTGCTGACGTAATCGTCTGAGGTGGTTTCAACAGGCTCTTCTGTTGCGACGTCACTGAAGGCCCATTCTGCTAACCCCGGCCCGCTAGCTGTCTGAATCGCTGTGTCTACAGCTCGCCTAGCGTAGTAGCGACTACTGAATCGGCTCCCTGACTTACTTATGGCTACTCATTGGACCCTATAATCACTCGGCTACACATGCCTCTCCCTAATGTCAATATGCCTTGTCTACTGCTGTTTTGGTTAGTGATTATTGTTTTATTTCACTGTACAGCCACCGGCCCTGCCCAATATGCCTTAGATAGCCCCCCACACACGCAGTGACCGCACCTGGTTTATCTGGTGCCTCTAGAGACAACCTCTCATCATCACTCAATGCCAGGTTTACCTCCACTGTACTCACATCCGGCCATAACCTTGTCTGTACATTATGCCCTGAATCTATTCTTCCACACCCAGAAATCTGCTCCTTTAACAGACCAGGTTACTGAACTGCTTGTCAAGTCTAGGAACACTTACTATGAACAAGATAAAGCCAGTAAATTCTTAGCTCACAAGTTACGTCAACTATCATCATCACACCAGATTCCTAACACTCGTACATCGTCTGGGATATCATTAGACCCTAGGGGGATCAATGATGAGTTCAAGAGATTTTACCAGTATTTATATACTTCTGAAAGTAAAGTGGCGCCCCACCACTCCCTAAGTAGTTAACTCTGTTAAGAACGCACTAAACGACCAGTTCTTATAGCATATAACCGTACCCTTATCCTACTCCTCCTTTGTTCCTCTGGTGATGTAGAGGTTTCCCAGGCCCTGCAGCCTCCAGCACCACTTCCATTCTTCAGGCGTTCTCATTTGTTGACTTCTGTTCCCGTAAAAGCCTTGGTTTCATGCATGTAAACATCAGAAGCCCCCTCCCTAAGTTTGTTTTATTCACTGCTTTAGCACATTCCGCCACCCCTGATGTCCTAGCCCTTGATTCACCACAGACTTGACTGCCCTTGACCAGCACAACAACATCCTGTTGCGTTCTGCATTAGCATCGAGTAGCCCCCGCGATATGCAACTTTTCAGGGAAGTCAGGAACCAATATACACAGTCAGTTAGGAAAGCTAAGGCTAGCTTTTTCAAACCGAAATTTGCATCCTGTAGCACTAATTCCAAAAATGTTTGAGACACTGTAAAGTCCATGGAGAATAAGAGCACCTCCTCCCAGCTGCCCACTGCACTGAGTCTAGGAAACACAGTCACCACCGATAAATCCACGATAATTGAGAATTTCAATAAGTATTTCCTAACGGCTGCCCATGCTTTCCACTTGGCTACCCCTACGACGGCCAACAGCTCTGCACCCCCTGCAGCAACTTGCCCAAGGTCCCCACCCTGGTTCTCCTTCACCCAAATCCTGCTGATGTTCTGAAAGAGCTGCAGACAATCTGGACCCTCTCTTTCTAAAATGATCCGTCGAAATTGTTGCAAGCCCTATTACTAGCCGGTTCAACCTCTCGTATCATCTGAGATCCCCAAAGATTGGAAATCTGCTGCGCTCATCCCCCCTCTTCAAAGGGGTAGACACTCTAGACCCAAACTGTTGTAGACCTATATCCATACTGCCCTGCCTTTCTAAAATCTTCGAACGCCATGTGAACAAACAGATCACCAAACATTTCGAATCCCACTGTACCTTCTCCACTATGCAATCTGGTTTCCTCTGACTATCGCCCCGTAGCACTCACTTCTGTCATCATGAAGTGCTTTGAGAGGCTAGTTAAGGATCATGTCACCTCTACCTTACCTGACACCCAAGACCCACTTCATTTTGCTTACCGCCCCAATAGATCCACAGACGATGCAATCGCCATCGCACTGCACACAGTCCTATCCCATCTGGACAAGATGAATACCTATGTAAGAATGCTGTTCATTGACTATAGCTCAGCATTCAACACCATAGTACCCTTCAAGGTCATCATTAAGCTTGGGGACCTGGGTCTGAACCCCACCCTGTGCAACTGGGTCCTGAATTTCCTGATGGGCCGTCCCCAGGTGGTGAAGGTAGGAAACACCTCTGCTTTGCTGATCCTCAACACAGGGGCCCCACAAGGGTGTGTGCTCAGCCCCCTCCTGTACTCCCTGTTCACCCATGACTGCATGGCTACGCACGCTTTCCAACTCAATCATCAGAATTGCAGACGACAACAGTAGTAGGCCTGATTACCAAAATAATTTCACTCAATTTCAACAAAACAAAGGAGCTGATCGTCGACTTCAGGAAACAGCAGAGGGAGCACGCCTCTATCCACATCGACGGGGCCGCAGTGGAGAAGGTGGAAAGCTTCAATTTCCTTGGCGTACACATCACGGACAAACTGAAATGGTCCACCCACACAGACAGTGTGGTGAATTAGGCGCTACAGCGCCTCTTCAACCTTAGGAGGCTGAAGATTTTTGGCTTGGACCCTAAAACCCTGACAAACTTTTACAGATGCACAATTGAGAGCATCCTGTCGGGCTGTATAACCGCCTGGTATGGCAACTGCACCTCCCGCAACCGCAGGGCTCTCCAGAATTTTGTGCGGTCTGCCCAACGCATCACCGGGGGCAAACTACCTGCCCTCCAGAACACCTACAGCACCCGATGTCACAGGATGGCCGAAAAGATCATCAAGGACATCAACCACCGAGCCACAGCCTGTTCACCCCGCTATCATCCAGAAGGCGAGGTCAGTACAGGTGCATCAAAGCTGGAACTGAGAGACAAGCTGTTTTTCAGTCTCAAGGCCATCAGACTGTTAAATATCCATCACTAGCCGGCTTCCACCCGGTTACGCAACCCTACAACTTAGGAGGCTGCTGCCCTATATACATAGACTTGGAATCACTGGCGACTTTGTATAAATCATGTTTACATATTGCTTTACTCATTTCAAATGTATATACTGTATTCTATTCTACTGTATTTTAGTCAATGCCACTCCGACATTGCTTGATATAATATTTATGTATTTCTTAATTCCACTCTTTTACTTTTACATTTGTGTGTATTGCTGTGAATTGTTAGATACTACTGCACTGTTGGAGCTAGGAACACAAGCATTTCGCTATACCTGCAATAACGTCTGCTAAATATGTGTATGTGACCCCCAAATTTGATTTGATGTACAGTACCAGTCCAAAGTCTTTTTTACTATTTTCTACTTTTTAGAATAATAGTGAACACATCAAAACTATGAAATAACACATTGAATCATGTAGTAACCAAAAAACTATTAAACAAATGAAAATATAATTTATATTTGAGCTTCTTCAAAGAACAGCTCAAATAAGCGAAGAGAAACAACAGTCCATTACTTTAAGACATGAAGGTCAGTCAATCCGGAACATTTCAAGAACTTGTGTTCAAGTGCAGTCGCAAAAACCAAGCGCTATGATGAAACTGTCTCTCATGAGGACCGCCACAGGAAAGTAAGACCCAGAGTTACCTCTGCTGCAGAGGATAAGTTCATTAGAGTTACCAGCCTCAGAAATTGCAGCCCAAATAAATGCTTCACAGAGTTCAAGTAACAGACACATCTCAACATCTACTGTTCAGAGGAGACTGCGTGAATCAGGCCGTCATGGTTGAATTTCTGCAAAGAAACCACTACTAAAGGACACCAATAAGAAGAGACTTGCTTGGGCCAAGAAACACAAGCAATGGACATTTGACCGGTGGAAATCTGTCCTTTGATCTGATGAGTTCTAATTTGTGACTTTTGGTTCCAACCGCCGTGTCTTTGTGAGACGCAGAGTAGGTTAACGGATGATCTCCGCATGTGTGGTTCCCCACCATGAATCA
Organism: Hucho hucho; assembly: GCA_003317085.1. Classification (NCBI taxonomy): domain Eukaryota; kingdom Metazoa; phylum Chordata; class Actinopteri; order Salmoniformes; family Salmonidae; genus Hucho; species Hucho hucho. The sequence continues at coordinate 178,992 of QNTS01001294.1, read as the reverse complement.
TGGACGATGAGGTGTGATGGTGTGGGGGTGCATTGCTGGTGACACTGTCAGTGATTTATTTAGAATTCAAGGCACACTTAACCAGCATGGCTACCACAGCATTCTGCAGCGATATGCCATCTGTGGTGGTTAATTTCTTTACTATCAAATGATGAGAGATAGGTTTCACACAAGTCAGAGTTATACTTAAACTAAATCTTTATTCACTTATTAATAAGGGATCAGGTCTATACAACACATACACAAAGTTAATCGATTAAATGCTCTATGATAATGATGGCTGGTCGACGAATCACCCTCAGATGATTCGTTGAGAGCCCCGAGACAAAGGTACATCTATAGCCAAGATACACCCCCTTCAGTCTACATGACGAACAACAGATGTATGGAATAGGTTACAAGGTTAAGATTTGTATGAAAGATACTTTATAATTCACAGCAGACAGTATCTGCGGTAAAAATCTCATTGTGTAGAGACCAAGGTCTAGCCCTGGAGTCATCTCTCCCTGGTACCTTATAGAACAGAAACATTAACTCATGCTATGGAATGCAGTCTCTTTAGGTTTTTTCACCCAAAAGACATTGTAAATCTCCTGTCAGTGTTAAATCTCCCATCGGCCCACTTTCAGTTCACACAGACACAATAGAGTTATAAGAACCCTCTCTTCTGTTGCATAAAACAACCATTTGATGCAATAAAAGTATTATTACATCATTTTATTCTAACTTTCTCTCACACATCCCATCTGGTTTGCGTTTATCGGTACTATCATTTTGTTTTTCAACAGGACAATGACCCAACACACCAAGCTGTGTAAGGGCTATTTGACCAAGAAGGAGAGTGATGGAGTGCTGCATCAGATGACCCGACCTCAACCCAATTGAGGTGGTTTGGGATAAGTTGGACCGCAGAGTGAAGGAAAAACAGCCCAACAAGTGCTCAGAATATGTAGGAACTCCTTTAAGGTTGTTGGAAAAGCATTCCAGGTGAATGCCAAAAGTGTGCAAAGCTGTCATCAAGGCAAAGGGTGGCTACTTTGAAGAATCTCAAATATATTTTGATTTGTTTAACACTTTTTTTTGGTGGTTACTACATGATTCCTTGTGTTATTTCATAATTTGATGTCTTCACTATTATTTTACAATGTAGAAACAAATAAAGAAAAACCCTTGAATGAGAAGGTGTCNCCCCCCACATGTTGTTACGTTACAGCCTTATTCTAAAATGAATTAAATCAAAATCCTTGTTTAATTTACACAACATTTTACATTTTTGCAAATGTACACTACCGTTGAAAAGTTTGGGATCCCTTCGAAATTTTTGTCCATTAAATTAACATCAAATTGATCAGAAATAGTGTAGACATTGTTAATGTTGTAAATGACTATAGTAGCTGGAAACGGCAGATTTTTTTTAATGCAATATCTACATACAGTGAGGGAAAAAAGTTTTGATCCCCTGCTGATTTTGTACGTTTGCCCACTGACAAAGAAATGATCAGTCGTTTTTCTTGATTTTTTTGTTGTTATTCTGTCTCTCACTGTTTAAATAAACCTACCATTAAAATCATTTCTTTGTCAGTGGGCAAACGTACAAAATCAGCAGGGGATCAAATACTTTTTTCCCTCACTGTAGGTGTACAGAGGCCCATTATCAGCAACCATCACTCCTGTGTTCCAATGGCACGTTAGTGTTAGCTGATCCAAGTTTATACTTTTAAAAGGCTAATTGATCATTAGAAAACCCTTTTTTGAAATTATGTTAGCACAGCTGAAAACTGTTGTCCTGATTAAAGAAGCAATAAAACTGGCCTTCTTTAGACTAGTTGAGTATCTGGAGCATCAGCATTTGTGGGTTCGATTACAGGCTCAAAATGTCCAGAAACAAAACTTCCTTCTAAAACACGTCAGTCTATTCTTGTTCTGAGAAATTAAAGCTATTCCATGCGAGAAACTGTCAAGAAACTGAAGATCTCGTACAACGCTGTGTACTACTCCCTTCACAGAACAGCGCAAACTGCCTTGTACTGTGTGTGTGTGTACGTCTGTTTTGTGATGCTTCACAGTCCCCGCTGTTCCATAAGGTGTTTTTGAATCTGTTTTTTAAATATAATTTTACTGCTTGCATGAGTTACTTGATGTGGAATAGAGTTCCATGTAGTCATGGCTCTATTTACAGTGAGGGAAAAAAGTATTTGATTCCCTGCAGATTTTGTACGTTTGCCCACTGACAAAGAAATGATCTGTCTATAATTTTAATGGTAGGTTTATTTGAACAGTGAGTGACAGAATAACAAAAAAAAATCCAGAAAAAAAACGCATGTGAAAAATGTTATAAAATGATTTGCATTTTAATGAGGGAAATAAGTATTTGACCCCCTCTCTCAGCTTGTTACCTGTATAAAAGACACCTGTCCACAGAAGCAATCACTCAATCAGATTCCAAACTCTCCACCATGGCCAAGACCAAAGAGCTCTCCAAGGATGTCAGGGACAAGATTGTAGACCTACACAGGCTGGAATGGGCTACAAGACCATTGCCAAGCAGCTTGGTGAGAAGGTGACAACAGTTGGTGCAATTATTCGCAAATGGAAGAAACACAAAAGAACTGTCAATCTCCCTTGGCCTGGGGCTCCTTGCAAGATCTCACCTCGTGGAGTTGCAATGATCATGAGAACGGTGAGGAATCAGCCCAGAACTACACGGGAGGATCTTGTCAATGATCTCAAGGCAGCTGGGACCATAGTCACCAAGAAAACAATTGGTAACACACCATGCCGTGAAGGAGTGAAATCCTGCAGCGCCCGCAAGGTCCCCCTGCTCAAGAAAGCACATATACATGCCCGTCTGAAGTTTGCCAATGAACATCTGAATGATTCAGAGGACATCTGGGTGAAAGTGTTGTGGTCAGATGAGACCAAAATGGAGCTCTTTGGCATCAACTCAACTCGCCGTGTTTGGAGGAGGAGGAATGCTGCCTATGACCCCAAGAACACCATCCCCACCGTCAAACATGGAGGTGGAAACATTATGCTTTGGGGGTGTTTTTCTGCTAAGGGGACAGGACAACTTCACCGCATCAAAGGGACGATGGACNGGGCCATGTACCGTCAAATCTTGGGTGAGAACCTCCTTCCCTCAGCCAGGGCATTGAAAATGGGTCGTGGATGGGTATTCCAGCATGACAATGACCCAAAACACACGGCCAAGGCAACAAAGGAGTGGCTCAAGAAGAAGCACATTAAGGTCCTGGAGTGGCCTAGCCAGTCTCCAGACCTTAATCCCATAGAAAATCTGTGGAGGGAGCTGAAGGTTCGAGTTGCCAAACGTCAGCCTCGAAACCTTAATGACTTGGAGAAGATCTGCAAAGAGGAGTGGGACAAAATCCCTCCTGAGATGTGTGCTAACCTGGTGGCCAACTACAAGAAACGTCTGACCTCTGTGATTGCCAACAAGGGTTTTGCCACCAAGTACTAAGTCATGTTTTTCAGAGGGGTCAAACACTTATTTCCCTCATTTAAAATGCAATTCCATTTCTAACATTTTTCACATGCGTTTTTCTGGATTTTTTTGTTGTTAATCTGTCTCTCACTGTACAAATAAACCTACCATTAAAATTATAGACTGATCATTTCTTTGTCAGTGGGCAAACATACAAAATCAGCAGGGGATCAAATACTTTTTTCCCTCACTGTAGTACTGTGCGCCTTTCATAGTCTTTCTGAACTTGGGGATTGTGAAGAGACCTCTTGTGGCATGTCTTGTGGGGTATGCATGGGTGTCTGAGCTGTGTACCAGTGGTTTAGACAGAAATTCAACATGTCAATACCTCTCATAAATACAAGCAGTGATGAAGTCAATCTCTCCTCCACTTTGAGCCAGGAGAGATTGACATGCATATTATTAATATTAGCTCTCCGTGTACATCCAAGGGCCAGCTGTGGTGCCCTGTTCTGAACCAATTGCAGTTTTCCTAAGTCCTTTTTTGTGGCACCTGACCACACGACTGAACAGTAGTCCAGGTGTGACAAAACTAGGGCCTGTATGCCCTGCCTTGTTGACAGTGCTGTCAAAAAGTAGAGCAGCCAGCGCCTTATCATGGACATACTTCTCCCCATCTTATCTACTGTTGTATCAATATGTTTTGATCATAATAATCATACAAGTTATATCAGCTTAAAAAGGGTTTATTTACAACCAAAAGGTATAACATGTTGGGCATAGTGTTATAGGAGAGTCTGACATATAGCCCCTAACTTGAGTTCAGTCTTCACCAATGAGAACCAAGAGGGGCCTAGCTTGGTCCTTCATGACTTAGGAAAGGCCTTGATTCTAGGCCATAGAAAGTCCTACATCCATCTCATTAGATCAGAACAGAATAGATGATCAGTGATTCATATTACTGGTTTGCATCCTTAAAAAAGGATAGTTGTGTTTGGCTGCATAACACACATTATTTGTCTACCCATATGATGTGGATATTTGTCAGGTTATTTGATATATAAGCTTCAGTAACAAATTAACGCCATGGTTGTAATAACACTTTTAAGGTACTTTAAAGGTGTAGAATGTGTTAATTTATGTAAATTAGACAGTCACAGAGGATTTTCTTCAGAATAACTGGTCAGGGCCTAGTACTTTCCATTCAGCGTCAGGCAACTTTGATGTAACGCTTGATCACACCTGTAGTGACTACTTCTATCCGTCACGTCCATTGTTCATTAGATATTTCAATGTAATTACACACAACACAATGTTGGAAAAACAGAATGTTTCCCACCACTAGATCACATAAGTAGACATGAGCTGGACGCGATGCCAACACTGCCACCAATTTAGCAAAGTGAATGCTGCAACAGTGACTCTAACCAGGGCTCACAAGTGAGCTCTAACACAGTTGCCATGAAAGCCTAGTAGGCCTCTGGGCAGAGGCAGTATGCCTACAACGCTGGCATATGCTTTGTTACAATAGCCTAAATATATAACATGATTGACACAACCTTAATAATCATCATTAAACAGCCTTGGAAGTGCCATAATTGTAAGCCAACGTAATTCATTATATTATATAAACCTGTTTAACTGCGTTGATATGGTTTAATTTATAATAATCCAGACTCTGTATAGTTGAAAATACCATGCAGTTGCACCAGGGGAATTTAAACAAAACAGATTTTGTTTGCAGGTCTTCTGTTTCCCCCATTTATTGATGAATCAATTTCCCATCATGAAAATGTATCCCCATTCCCCAATCAAATACCTTCATCATATACCACATAAATAATAATAAAAAATCTAATACCACATAAAACAACTGACAAATAAAGCTTTTTACTCCAATCTGGCAACCCTCATAAAATCCGACATAGCACCAGTATCACAAAGTATTAAGCAAAAACAAGCATAGAAAACAGCATTGGCATTAATAAAATAAAAAAACATTAGGCTACTATTATAAGTATTTCCGTGAAAACCTGGTTGATTATTATTTTAATTTTTTATAGAGATAAATGTGGGACACAAAAAGGCAGTGCCCAAAATGCATTGCTCCAATAACTTTGTTCCGAAGTTGTATTTTCATATGAATGAAGTCGCACAAAAGTGTATTTTCGTAGGCGCTGTCATGAGTGTATTTTCCTAATTAAGCCACACAAAAACACACAATCTTTTTTAACATATTTGCACGATTTGAGTGTGAGAGTGTGATGCCAGTGTAGATGTCTGATTGACCATGCAGCGCCTATAACAGTGAGCTTTCCCAGTGCAGAACTCAAGGCCTGATTAATAATGCACACTCTTACTGTAGCAAGCAAGCAGAGACTGATCTGTCTTTTGTGGTGATTTAATCTGGCCTGAAAATCCTTTCACTCAGAAGTACACTAAAGGAAATTAGTAAATGTGACCCTTTTCAAGTCCATTTCAATCTGGTTAGCCAGTTCAAAAAGAAGCCAGACCTCTTTTAGTATGTCTGTGAATGCTATTCTCATCAGGACCTAGAGTGGAATCAACAACCCATACTCCCATACACCTATCTTCCATTCATATACAGGAGTGAAACATAACTCATTATTGATGTACTGTAGGATGGACGTAGAGAAGAGTGAAGGTAACAGAGTTCTAGATGTAGCCTTTTCCGCCATGACACGGGTGGTTTGACGTTGTCGTAAACGTGTGTTGAGTGCGTATGAGAAGTTTGTGGAATGTGTCATGGCAGGAGGCAGCTGGCCTTTTTATCTCTGACCTCGTTAACACTCCTCAGCCTGGCCCCCTCTGTGACTGTCACTCCATAAAAGTCCACTAAAATCAGCAGAAAGATTGTGACAATCGTAAAGAGGATCAGAGAGAGAGTATAATTTAACATATTGATTGGCCAACATCTGAGAGCACAGCGTATGCCCTCTGAAAGTGAAACTGGTTCATTATTTACCAACATTTTAAACATCACAACAACCCAAATAAAATTGGAGTGTGGAGGCAATATACTAGATCTGGGGTGTCAACCATTGCCTAAAGCCACATCAAACTGTGTAGAAATGATAATGGACCTACATTTATATAATCTCTTCACTGGCTCGCTAACAATGACTAACAAAAGCTAGACAGGCTGTTTCAAAAATTCCCCCCAAAATGCATAGGGGACAATTGTTTGCAGATTTAGATGACGAAGCAATACTGTATAACCAATTTTCAGTGAAGCCCTTGATGAACACCAAATGTGGCACCCGTGCAAAATGAGTTTGACACCCCTGGTCTAGAGGTTTTGGACATGAAAAACAAGTGACTGAGAAATGCTTGATGGGTCAGACTGTCTGCACTTCTAACCCTAACAACAGGTGTAGACTAACAGTGAAATGCTTACTTACAGGTCATTTCCAACAATGCAAATATATAAATAAAATTGCATGGTTAAGGTCAGTAGCTCTTTCAGTATGGTTGTACGTCACAGCAACAACAAAAAAGTACCAATTAGAGGCCAAACTTTATGTATAAAATATTCAAAAGTGTTTAATTTGGTGAGTCATATTGGTGCATATTAGAGGGTGTAAATAAATGACTATAATAAATATTATTATGCCCTCAGACTTAAGGATCATGTACTGAAAGGAATACAAAAGGAAGATGTGTGGTTTCGAGTTCAGGATAGACAAATCTGTTGAGCAGACCCTTTTTTAAAGCTGTCATTAACTAGCTTTGTCTGATGATCCAGGACCTTATTGGATCTTCAAATAGAAGCCCTCTACTTGGACTCAATCATCAGGTGTGGTACTGAAACTGTTTTATGGCAGGACAAAGTATGATAACTAAAAAAAGGCATCCAATAGTTGCATATGATGGAGCTGTTGAAACACTTCTTCAGATGGCCCCTCGTTTGTCGCCAGAAGAGAATGTTCATAAATAAACGAAATGCTTCCCAGACTAAATTTAATTACTTCCGTCACTGAATAAAAAATGTATGAAAGTGAGTCTGTGCTCTTATTCAATTTGTGTCTCCCTAGGGGACAGTGTTTGCATTTCTCCTTTTTTCAAACAATGTTCTTTCTATGGATTTTTTTGGTCGAAAGTGCATTTAAATCAAATACTAATTTGTCTGAAATAAACCTTAATTGTTTTTTCTGGTTAGCATTGTACATTAGCGGTTCTCTTCTGCCAAATGAACTGGGTGGCTTATCACATTTCAGGTAAGACCCAGATGCAGACAAGGAAGTAAAAGTTTATTAATCCAACAGGGGCAGGCAAAAGACAGGTTAAGGGCAGGCAGGGGTCAGTAATCCAGATAGGTGGGGCAAAGGTACGGCAGGGTCAGGGCAGGCAGAAAAGGTCAACACCGGGAAAACTAGAGGACAGGAACAATCGAGAGACAGGAACAGAGGGAAACCGCTGGTAGGCTTGACGAAACAAAATGAACTGGCAACAGACAAACAGAGAACACAGGTATAAATACACAGGGGATAATGGGGAAGATGGGCGACACCTGGAGGGGGTGGAGACAATCACAAAGACAGGTGAAACAGATCAGGGTGTGACAGGCTTGAAAGAAGGGTATGATAAATCCAAGTAGTTTTGCTGGAACATTTCCACATTTCAGATATAGTGCTGGAATGCCGATTTTAATTTGTTTATGTCCTAATAATTAGAAAGATTGCTCAGAAAAACAGGTGTTTTAGTCAGCTTATGCTTCGATTTTGACATTACGCCGATTAAGATAAGCAGAATAAGGTATTTACATTACTATTTCCATACTCGGCCTACAGCCATAAAATTGGTTTAATATCGAATTATTAGTGTGCATGTAAACATACTCAGTGCCATCACAGAAAATACTGTGGGAGCCAAATCTTCAATCACTGGGTCACAAATCTAATTAGGGATCGGAGTGTGCAAATTGATTTCAGCCAGTCCATTCCTGTACTACATCTTTGAGCTGAAATATCAGGCAGAGTTGATCACCTCCAGTCTAAGAGACACCTGCTGAACATTTACTAACTTGTTTAGCTAAGAGAGAGATATTTTGTCTCGTTAATTATTGAAGTTATTCATAGCCTAATAAAAAGGAACTAGACCTCACTGACATTTGAAAAGGTTGTGATGAATTTAAGTGTTCTTGTGTTGTGAGCAAGTATTCTGATCCAACATCTCCATCTAATTCTAAACAAGCTACTTACTGAAAGAAAAGGGTTCCTGGGCTATGGATTCAAAGACGTCTCCAATATATAACATGGTCCCTCTGGAAATGTTGAACAATCACACTATGAAAGAGAAGCTGTAAATTTCAGATGGGTCTGTCTTTCCACAGGCCTTCATACCCCTTCTCAGTAGATTTATGCTTTGTGTTTTATTATCTGTGCTGCAGTTACGGATTATAAAATGTATGATTTCTCTGACACACATTGGGATCAGAAGAGTAAATATAGTGTAGAATTCTATACAAATATGCCCTTTCCAATCAAATGGAGGTGTCAGATCACTGCTCTGCCAAGATTTCAGTTTGAGAGCGTATGATATTTAAAGGTTCTTCTCAACGGAAAGCCTGTCAGAGTTTAAAGGACTGTGCTGGTATTTGGTGTCATCCATTTTGAGATCAATGAAACGTACCTCAGACCGGGAGGGGAAAATGTCAGATCTAACGGTTCATAGTGTTTCATTAACTCCACTGCCCTCTATGGATAAAGAGACTGCTCGTAGATCGGATTCAGAGCTAAGGAGAGAGCCCTCTTTTCACCGCTTACTCTCTCCCTCCATTTCTTTTTCACTATCCCTCTTATCCAGGCTGAATCACATCCTGCCATAATTGGGAGTCCCATAGGGCGGCGCACAATTGGCCCAGTATCGTCATGGTTTGTCCGGGTAGGCCGTCATTGTAAATAAGAATTTGTTCTTAAACTCTCAGCAGAAATGACAGACGCTGTTCAATGTGGCCTTGACAGGTTAAGGAAACACCCTCAGAAACCCTCAGGTTACAGTTCCGGAGGCTTTAATAAGATGGAACCATCACAACCATCTTAATTAGAGACATTGAAACCCACAACAACTTCTCTGCCTGCAGCTGAGCCTGTCAATTTAATAGTCATTATGCATCACACGAGATTCATTATCATCATGTCAGAGCATTCCGATTCCAGTCACAACTTGAGAGGATACTCAGTAATTTCTGATCCAGCACACCACCCTCAGCCCTGCCCTGCATCTCATACAGTCACCAATTAAGAGGGTGTGGTAGCCCTGAACTTCATAACTGCTATTTCCTTCCTTTAATGTCTGTGGTCGTTCCGTCAAAGGCCACAGAGAGGACAAGGTTCTCAAGCTCCAATTAGTCAGCACAGAGAGAGACGTGATGTCTCGAGACACACAGACAGACACCGAAGACTGTAGAGGAGAGAGAGAGAGAGAGAGAGAGAAAATAATACATTCTGCCAAAGCCCAGCGAGAGATGAGATGCTTTCATTCCCTTTCCCCAATACACTGCCTCCATCTCTCACTTTCTCCCTCTCCTGAGCCCACGCCTCTGAGTCTCTGAAACAAAAGCCCATGATTGTGTGTCAACTACCTCAGCTTCAGCAAAATGTTAGAACACTTGAATGTAAGGGTAGATGTCAGACCTTGTAATATTACATTGTCACTACTCACTTTTGCAAACCTGTAGTTGAAGTAATAATATTAATATACATTTCACATCCCACAATTGTGCTTAAAATATTTCTCTTGATTGCTTTCCCTAAAACAATAGAGCTCTGTTTCACATATTTGCATATTGTCTTTGCCAGAGGAAATGAGCCTTCACTTTGCAGTGAGGTTTGTGTCATGGTGTAGAGGTGTCTGCATGTCTCTGCTATCCATGTCTTAGTGCTGTCTGAGTCATCTATCCCTGTAAGCTTGGATGAGCTGAACGCTGCTCAAATCATAAACATTGACTGACATAACAAATGAAAAGAGCCCCGCAGGTTCCATCGCCTCTGCACACAATCAAACGAAATGAAACATGGAAAACATAAAAAAGAGATAAGATGGAAGCCCCTGAGATGGTGTCATGCCAGTGTAATAGAAGGGGTTGCTCCAGGGGGGGTTGGTCAGAAAAGAGGAGGCTCTACTGGATAGAAGGAAACACCTCCTCTAGGGGACAAAGACAGCCTTATCAGGTGTGCAGCAGAAATCCTGACATTAAATCCCCCTTTGAGCTGTGAAATCTGGACATTCCACCTGAAAACTTCTCCGGGGATGCGGTATGTACCCCTCCCGACCCTCTTTCCACATGAAAACTTGTGCACACACACACACAGACAAAACAAACAAACTGCTCTTTCCTGCTGCTCGGCCTGATCTGTAGTCCCTGCAAATTATGGAGTTTTGGTGGCGCTGCCTCTGATCTCAGCCCCAGTTGTCTCTCAGCGATGCTCCTGTGAAGAAACAACAGCATCAACAACAATGGCCTTATGATTCTCTGTTCATTCTCTTTAGAACTACGCTGTTCAAGAGATCACCGTATGCAATACTGGGATATCAACTCACCAATTCTGTGGCTGGTTTAATCTCAGTGCAAGAGGCGTCACTGCAGTACCTGGTTCGAATCCAGGCTGCATCACATCCGGCCGTGATTGGGAGTCCCATAGGGCGGCGCACAATTGGGCCAGCGTTGTCCGGGTTTGGCCGGGTTAGGCCGTCATTGTAAATAGATATTTCTTAACTCACTTGCCTAGTTAAATAAAGGTTAAATAAAAATAAAAAAGGACACCAAATGAACTGGGTAATGAGGGCCACAATAAAAGTACTTTGTCTTGAGTAGAGAAAGGAAACTAAAGGATGATGTAATTATGCTTCTCTGAGAGGCATGGCCCTCCTGCTTTGTGGAGGAGACGCTCATCTGAGCCCGAAAGAGCTTTGTGGATCAGGAGGGTCCCATTGACTGTATAATTTACACTCAGACTTGGGGAATACCCAAGGAAATTACAAAGCACAAGCTGCCAGAGTATACTCACTGTGATATATTATATTAAATTGAAAGACCCCTGAGGGTGCTGTAATTGGCTTTCTCCTGCTATGATAATCTGCATCAGTCAGGCCAAAATGCCAACACACTCAGGCCACTGTAAAGGTCAGAGAGAGCCCCAAAGCTCCCTCCTCATGATTTCTCCTGAACTCTCCCTGAAGACACAAAAACAAAGGCTTTGGGTGAATTTCTCCTGCCTGTTCCCCACGTTTTTCTGTGTGTGTTTGACTTTATATTGAATGCTTGTGCATACCCTTGGCTTGAATCTAATGTAGTGCAAATGACAGTCATGGAAATTGGACCCAAGATGTCTTAACGAGTATTGTGACCAAGTATTGTGATGGACTTTTGACCTATATGTCACCTTGACAGCTAGTTACCAGTTTGCGGAAGCTTGGTTTTTCTTTTCCTGCTACTTGAAACACCAGGCATTTTGTTTCCTTCAGGATAATACAACACAGAGGTGTGTGAAACCCAATCATCTGTCACTTCTCTTCTGACCTGCTTCCTCTACCCCTCCTCTAATTCCATCCCTCCTTCCATCTCGTGCTCCCTCCACTCCTCTTCCCACTCCCTCCTGCATCACTCCTCCCACCCTTTCCTTCCCTCTATGTCTCTGACCAGCTCTTTCTATCCCCTCCCTCATCCCTCTTACCTGCTTATTCCACTCCCCTCTCCCACTCCATCCCTCCCTCCATTCCTTTCACCTGCTCCCTCCATCCCACTTCCCACTCCTTCCTTTCATCACTCTTCCCACCCCGTAGCTTCAGAGATCTGTTCATCCACTACCTTTGACCACAGAAACCCAGAGTGACAGCTGGTGACATGGGGATCTTTGATTAGTAACCAGCCTCTATTCGTCTTTAGACAGGAGAGTTCCACATCCAGTTCCAACACTGGTCCAGAGCTGTTCATTAACACTACCTCGTGCCATGGTGAATAACAGCCAACAGGACAGAAACTGTTGTTCTCTTTTCTCAATTTTTTCCTCCATGTGAGTTACCCAAACTTAACAAAAGATACATTAAAAGGCAACATCGTGAGCTCATATGCCATTTTTATCCAAAGAAACTAACAGTCATGGGTGTAACCATTTCACATATGGGTGGCCAGTGCAGTAATCGAACCCACAACCTTTGACATTGCAAGAGCCATGCTCTACTGACTGCGCCAAGGATAGAGGTATGAGATATGATAAGAGGTATGCTTCATACACTTTGTACAGACAAGCTAATAGCCTATTATAAGGACTCATAAAAGCCTACTACAAGGAGGCAAAGAGGTCAAGTCAGTGCAGGGCTGTAAATGCTGAGTAGTGATTGGGGGGGAGCATTTCACTACACGCGCAAGAACATCTGCTAACATCCGCTACACCCGCAATACCATCTGCTAAAAATGTGTAGATGACCAAAAAAATGTGATTTGAATAAATCGATAGTTTCAAATCTCATTATTATATATATATATATAAAGTTACAGTATGTGGAAATCGCTCCACCAATTCCTCGTTGCTAAAAATCAAATAGTTTGCCTAATTTCAGTCTGTGTGACAAAACAAGCAATATTGTACCAATCTAACAGCTGTGATTTTTTTTAAAGTTTTTATAACAAAACCCCTTTCGTCTCTGCAGCAGATGCATAATGAGCAATAAGTTTGGAACATCAAATCGCAATATCGATTCGCAGTACATATATAGAATCATGATAATCGCAATACATATTGTATCGGCACTTAAGTATTGTGATAATATTGTATTGTGGGGTCCCTGGCAATTCCCAGCCTAGGGCTGACCATATGACAGTGCTGCTGAGAGCCTTAACAAGTATTTAATTTCACACACTGGTAACCCTCCGGGGACCCTATGCCACAATTACAAACCACAAGACCTTATCTGTTCCTTCTGGCACCAGCCACCTACCTGAATGCTGTTCTCTTTTTATTCCCTCTAATAAATGTTAATGTCATGGATAAATTACGGTCTTCCCTTCACACTGTGCACCAAACTGGCTCCAGCATGCTTGGTATTTTATTAGCATCCCCATTAGCTGTTGCAAAAGCAGCAGCTACTCTTCCTGGGGTCCACACAAAACATGAAACAAAACATAATAGACAAGAACACCTCAAAGACAGAACTACATACATTTTAAAATGCCACACGTAGCCTACATATTAATACATACACACACTATCTAGGTCAAATAGGGGAGAGGCGTTGTGCCGTGAGGTGTTACTTTATCTGTTTTTTTTAACCAGGTTTGCTGTTTATTTGAGCAATATGAGATGGAGTTCCATGAAATAATGGCTCTATATAATACTGTATGCTTTCTTGAATTTGTTCTGGATTTGGGGACTGTTAAGACCCCTGGTGGAATGTCTGGTGGGGTAAGTGTGTGCTTCAGAGCTCTGTGTAAGTGCAAACAATCTGGAATATTCAACACGTCTCTTGTAAAAATAAGTGATGCAGTCAGTCTCTCCTCAACTCTTAGCCAAGAGGGACTGGCATGCATAATATTTATATTAGCCCTCTGATTACAATGAAGAGGAAGACGTGGCGCTCCTTTCTGGGGCAGCTGCATCTTAACCTCTCAGGGATCACTGCACAACTTGACCGTTTTGGAGAGCCTGGCGTGCCCAAAGTAAAATGCCTCCCATTCAGGCCCAGAAAATAGGATATGCACATATTTGGTACCATTGGATAGGAAACACTCTGAATTTTGTAAAACTGTTAACCATTTGTCTGTGAGTAAAACAGAACGGATATGGCAGGCAAAACCCCGAGGTATTTCTGTCCTGGAGAAAGTGGTTTTCACAGAGTGCCTCATTTGGAACCCCTCCCTCATGAAAATGCCCATATAAGGGCATATGAATGCAGTACCTATCGCTTCCTTTAGATGTCAACAGTCTCGAGACAGTGTTTTGATTCTGTNGACACTTAGGAAGACCTCAGCAGAAGTTCTACAACAGGTAATTGATTTGTTTTTGCTGTGAAATGTGTTATGTGTGTGCCACGCTGGCTAATGAATCCATGGCTATGAGAAAAGTATGTGAGGTGCTACCCTCAAACAATCAAATGTAGTGCTTTCGCCGTAAAGCCTTTTTGAAATCTGACAACGCTGTGATATTGCCAAGAAACAGAGCTTTTGATGAGTATGGAACACTTGTATATTGGTGGATGTTTAATAATTCAACTTTTGGATTTTGAATTTGGCGCCTCACATTTCACCTGGTAGTGTCGGGAGTGGGGTGCTAGCGCCCCAGTGATCCCTGAGAGGTGGTCTTTCCTTGCAGCACTCGACCACACGACTGGACAATAATCAAGATAAGACAACTGGAGCCTGCAGAACTTGCTTTTTGGAGTGGGTGTCATAAAAGCAGAACATCTCTTTATTACGGACAGATCTCTCCCCATCTTTACAACCATTGAATCTATATGTTTTGACAATGACAGTTTACAATCTATGGTATCACCAAGTAATTTAGTCTCCTCAACTTGTTTGAACATCATTCATTACCAGATTCTGCTGAGGTCTAGAACTTAGGGAATGATTTGTACCAAATACAATGCCCTTAGTTTTAGAGATGTTCAGGACCAGTTTATTACTCGCCACCAATTCCAAAACAGTCTGCAACTCTTTGTTAAGGGTTTCAGTGACTTCATTAGCTGTGGTTTCTGATGCGTATAGTGTTGAATCATCAGCATACATGGACACAAATGCCTAGTTTAATGCCAGTAGCATGTCATTGGCGAAAATAGAAAAGAGTAGAGGGCCTAGAGAGCTGCCATAAGGTACACCACACTTTACATGTTTTACATTAGAAAATCTTTCATTAAAGAACACCCTCAATTCTATTAGATAGATAGCTCCGAATCCATGATATGGCAGTGGTTGAAAATCCATAACACATACGTTTTCTCAACAACAGATTACGGTCAACAATGTAGAAATAGCATTGTATTTGGTCAAACTATTTTTTGCAACAGCCAGACGGATAATCAGGACGTGTACTCAGAGCATGCGCAGACAAACTGGCAAGTGTCTTCACTGACATTTTTAATGTCTCCCTGACCGAGTCTGTAATACCTACATGTTTCAAGCAGACCACCATAGTCCCTGTGCCCTAGAACGCCAAGGTAACCTGCCTAAACGAACGAGCTGTATAAGGCCATAAGCAAACATGAAAATGATCATCCAGAAGCAGCACTCCTAGCGGCCAGGGACATTAATGCAGACATTAATGTCCCCTGTCGTGCAACCAGATGAAAAATAACTCTAGACCACCTTTTGCTCAACAGACGCAAACAAAGCTCTCCCTCCATTTGTCACATCTGACCATAATTTTATCCTCCTGATTCCTGCTTACAAGCAAAAATGAAAGCAGGAAGTACCAGTTACACGCTCAATACAGAAGGGGTCAGATGATACGGTAGCTACACTACAGGACTGTTTTGCTAGCACAGACTGGAATATGTTCTGGGATTCATCCAATGGCATTGAGGAGTATACAACCTCAGTCACCGGCTTCATCAATAAGTGCATTGACAACAAGTGCATTGACAACGTCATCCCAACAGTGACTGTAAGTACATATCCCAACCAGAAGCCATGGATTACTGGCAACATCCGCACCGAGCTAAAGGCTAGAGCTGCCGCTTTCAAGTAGCGGGACACCAATTCGGACGCTTATAAGAAATCCCGCTATGCCCTCCGACAACCATCAAACAGGCAAAGCGTCAATACAGGACTAAGATTGAATCCTACTACACGGCTCTGACGCTTGTCAGATGTGGCAGGGCTTGCAAACTATTATGGACTGCAAAAGGAAACCCAGCTGCGAGCTGCCCAGTGACACGAGCCTATTAGACGGGCTAAATGCCTTTTGTGCAAGCAATACTGAAGCATGCATGAGAGCACCAGCTGTCTGGGATGGCTGTGTGATCACTCCCTCTGTAGCCGTTGTGAGAAAGAGCCACTGGGCAGCTCGCAGCTGGGTTTCCCTTTGCAGTCCGTAATAGTTTGCAAGCCCTGACACATCTGACAAGCGTCAGAGCCGGTGTAGTAGGATCCAATCTTAGTCCTGTATTGACGCTTTGCCTGTTTGATGGTTCGTTGAAGGACATAGCGGATTGGTGTCCCGCTACTTGAAAGCGGCAGCTCTAGCCTTTAGCTCTTCAACATTCACAGGGCCGCGGGGCCAGACAGATTACTCAGAGCATGCGCTGACCAACTGGCAAGTGTCTTCAGTGACATTTTCAACCTCTCCCTGACCGAGTCTGTCATACCTACATTTCAAGCATACCATAATGGTCCCTGTGCCAAAGAAAGCGAAGATAACCTGCATAAATGACTACTGCCCTGTAGCACTCACGTCAGTAGCCATGAAGTGCTTTGAAAGTCTTGGCTCACACCATCATCCCGGAAACCCCAGATCCACAGATGACACAATCTCAATCGCACTCTACACTGCCCTTTCCCTGCTGGACAAAAGGAACATCTATGTGAGAATGCTGTTCATTGACTACAGCTCAGCGTTTAACACCATAGTGCCCACAAAGCTCATCAATAAGGTAAGGACCCTGGGTCTAAACACCTCCCTCTGCAACTGGATCCTGGACTTCCTGATGGGACGCCCCCAGATAGTGAGGGAAGTCAACAACACATCTGCCATGCTGATCCTCAACATGGGGGCCCCTCAGGTGTGTGTGCTTAGTCCCCTCCTGTACTACCTGTTCACCCACGACTGTGTAGCCAAGCACGGCTGCAGCACCATTAAGTTAGCTGATGACACAACGGTGGTAGGCCTGATCATCGACAACGAGGAGGAGGTCAGAGACCTGGCTGTGTGGTGCCAGGATAACAACCTCTCTCTCAACGTGACCAAGACGAAGGAGATGATTGTGGACTACAGGAAAAGGAGGGCCGAGCACGCCTACATTCACATCGACGGGGCTGTAGTGGAGCGGGTCTAGAGTTTCAAGTTCCTTGGTGTCCACATCACCAACAAGCTATCATGGTCCAAAGAGGGCACGACAACACCTTTTCCCCCCTCAGGAGACTGAAAAGATTTAGAATGGGTCCCTAGATCCTCAAAGTTCTACAGCTGCACCATCGAGAGCATCCTGACTGGTTGTATCCCCGCCTGGTATGGCAACTGCTCGGCATCTGAGCGTAAGGCGCAACAGAGGGTAATACAGCCCAGTACATCACTGGGGCCAAGGTTCCTGCAATCCAGGACCTATATACTAGGTGGTGTCAGAGGAAGGTCCAAATAATTGTAAAAAACTCTTGTTATGTTAAGTCATATTCTGTTTTCTCTGCTACCGCACGGTAAGTGGTACCGGAAGCGCCAAGTCTAGGTCCAAAAGGCTCCTTAGCAGCTTCTACCACAAGACTGCTGAACAATTAATCAAATGGCTGCCCGGACTATTTGCCCACTTTGTCAATGAAGTAATCATTAATATAATAGGCAACATCAAATGGTTGTGATGAATAAGACATCTGATTTGATGAAAGATGGAATTGAATATTTCTTTCTGCCCATATTTTCCATTTAATGTACTCCAAAGTTTTTTCCATCATTCTTTATATCACTGATCTTGGCTTCATAATACAGTTTTTTCTTCTTTTTATTGAGTTTAATCACATTTCTCAATTTGCAGTAAGTAAGCCAGACAGATGTACAGCCAGACTTATTAGCCACTCCTTTTCCCCATCTCTTTCAACCATACCGTTTTTCTACTCCTCATCAATCCATGAAGCCTTAACAGTTCTAACAGTCAGTTTCTAAACAGGTGCATGTTAATAATTGGAAGCAGCAATTTCCTAAATGCATCAATTGCAGCGTCTGGATGCTCCTTATTAATCACATCAGACGTACAAATATATTTTACATCATCCACATAAGAGTCACAGAAAAACTTTTGTATGATCTCATACACTATTTTAGGCCCAGCTTTCGGAACTTTGGCTTTCCTGGATATAGCCAATATATTGTGATCACTGTATCCAATGGGTACGGATACAGCTTTATAACAAAGTTCTACAGTATTAGTAAAAATGTGATCAGTACATGTCGATGATCTTGTTAGTAAGCACCCTGGTAGGTTGATTAATAACCTGAACCAGATTACAGGCACTGGTTACAGTGAGAAGCTTCCTCTTGCGCGGACAGCGTGATGAAAACCAGTCAATATTCAGGTCCCCAAGAAAGTAGACCTTTCTGTTTACATCACATACACTATCAAGCATTTCACACATATGATTTAGATACTGACTGTTAGCACGTTGTGGCCTATAGCGACACCCCAATAGAAAAGGCTTTAGATGTGCCAAGTGAACCTGCAACTACAACACTTCAATAACACTTGACATAAGATATTCTCTGAGCATTAAAGTGATACGCCTCAATATATACAGCAACACCTCCCCCATAAGCATTTCTATCTCTTCTCTAGATGTTATATCCTTGTTTTGCTACTGCTCTATCATCAATTGAATTCTCTATGTGAGTCTCAGTATTGGCTAATATATGAAGGTTTTCTGATGTTAGCAAGTTATTGATTTTATTAGCCTTATTTCTAAGGCTACATATATTAATATGGGCTATCTTCAGCCCTTTCCTGGGTAGCGTATCAGAGATAGTATGGAAAAGAGAAGAAAAATATATATACATTCAGCAGTCCATTAATCAGTTGGTGTTTGTAAGTGTGTGTGTGTGTTGCAGGGTTGAAGCAACGAACCCATAGGTTTGGTTTGCTCATCTCTTCCAGGCTTTTGGGAGGAAGGGTGTACAATGAGCTTGACATAGCGGATGTAAGCAATGTCCCCACGCTCTCTGGCAGCTTTCATGGCTGGGATAAGTTGTTTCCTCTTCCGGGACAGAGCTTCCGGATAGTCCTCGTTGAGGAAGATATACATTCCTCTCAAGTTCTTGGCTTTTTCCAGAATGGCTAACTTGTCCTTGAACCTCAGGAACTTGACCACTATCGGCCTGGGCCTGTCACCTGGGCTGGTGGTGGGGTTCCCAGTTCTGTGGGCGCGCTCCACCTCAATCTTTGTGTGGTCCATCTTCAGTTTCTCTGAGATAATTTCCCTCACTTTGTCCTCAAACTCCGTCCAGGTCTCATCTGGAGATTCTGCAATTCCGTCCACAACCATGTTGTTCCGCCTTGATCGTCCCTCGAGATAATCTGATTTCTCCGTCATTGTTATGATGAATTCACATACAGAACTGATGTCCTCTCTCAACGACTTACAGATTGCTGTCATCTTGCCATTCTCCTGTTTAAACTCATTGGGCTGACACTTGGAGAACTGCAAATTGTTCTTCAGGTCCTAGTCAGGTCGTCCATTCTTTTATTAGTTGGCTCCACCAGTATTTAGACAAACCACTTCAAGCTATTTTCTTGTTGTATTAACTGCTTGTAGAACTATTTTTGCTTGTGTTATGTACGCCTCTTGGAGGAGGGAACGCAACACCAAGCTACATCTCAACTCCCCGTGGAGTGAAAAAGTATGTGATCGTAGGTGCGGGGAAGGACGACAGAGGCAGAGAAAAATACAGTTTACAGGGAATGTATTATTATTTAATACGGTAGACAGATGAAATACTACGGGTTATGTATGCCCGCAGGTCTCTTGCCTAAACACTCCCAAGGTGCATTCCCCTTCCCCCCCAGGAACAAATGAAACAGAATAATTACTAATACTTTTAGTGAACAATTTCAATAATCAAAAACACAAAGTCCTATTGGCATACACATACCTCGGAAGGAGCGGTTACAAAATAATATCAACAAAACTTTCACTGACCAACAACCAACACAGGACATAAAAATAAGCTCTCTTCTGACAAAGGAACACTGGCTTTTATCAAGCTGGAGAAGGAGTTGGTAATGAAGAGACAGCTGTATCCCCTGATTAACTTCTTAGGGAGCAGCTCCCGAGGTGACGGTTTTGGAGAGCCTGGCGTGCCCAAAGTAAAATGCCTCCCATTCAGGCCCAGAAACTAGGATATGCACATAATTAGTACTATTGGATAGGAAACACTTTAGTTTCTAAGAGTGTTAAAATATTGTCTGTGAGTATAACAGAACGGATATGGCAGGCGAAAACCCGAGGAATTTCTGTCCTGGAAAAAGTGATTTTGACACATTGCCTCATTTTGAACACCTCCCTTATGAAAATGCCCATATAAGGGAGTAAGATTTCAGTACCTATTGCTTCCACTGGATGTCAACAGTCACTAGACAGTGTTTTGATTCTGTTTAGTTGGTCTAGATGGTAATAGAAGAAGAATTAGGAATTTTTGTAGTTCGTTCCAGTCATTGGCAGCAGAGAACTGGAAGGAAAGTCAGCCAAAGAAGGAATTGGCTTTGGGGGTGACCAGTGAGATATACCTGCTGGAGCACGTGCTACAGGTTGGTGCTGCTATGGTGACCAGCGAGCTGAGATAAGGTGGGGCTTTACCTAGAAGGGACCTAGAAGGGACCTAGAAGGGGCCTGGAGCCAGTGGGTATGGCGACGAGTGTAAAGCGAGGGCCAGCCAACGAGAGCGTACAGGTTGCAGTGGTGGGTGGTATGTGGGACTTTGGTGACAAAACGGATGGCACTGTGATAGATTGCATCCAATTTGTTGAGTACAGTATTGGAGGCTATTTTGTAAATGACATCACCGAAGTCGAGGATCGGTAGGATGGTCAGTTTTACGAGAGTATGTTTGGCAGCATGAGTGAAGGATGCTTAGTTGCGAAATAGGAAGCCAATTCTAGATTTAATTTTCGATTGGACATGTTTGATGTGAGTCTGGAAGGAGAGTTTACAGTCTAGCCAGACACCTAGATATTTGTAGTTGTCCACATAATCTAAGACAGGTTGAACAGGCTAGTAATAGGGGTTGCAACAATTTCGGCAGATAATTTTAGAAAGAAAGGGTCCAGATTGTCTAGCCAGCCTGAGTTGTAGGGGTCCAGATTTTGCAGCTCTTTCAGAACATCAGCTAACTGGATTTGGGAGAAGGAGAAATGGGGGAGGCTTGGGCAAGTTACTGAGGGGGGTGCAGGGCTGTTGACCGGGGTAGGGGTAGCCAGGTGGAAAGCATGGCCAGCCGTAGAAAAATGCTTATTGAAATTCTCAATTATTGTGGGTTTATCGGTGGTGACAGCGTTTCCTATCCTCAGTGCAGTGGGCAGCTGGGAGGAGGTGCTCTTATTCTCCATGGACTTTACAGTGTCACAGAACCTTTTTGAGTTTGTGTTACAGGAAGCAAATTTCTGCTTGAAAAAGATAGCCTTGGCTTTCCTAACTGCCAGTGTATATTGGTTCCTGACTTCCCTGAAAAGTTGCATATCACGGGGGCTGTTCGATGCTAATGCAGAACGCCACAGGATGTTTTTGTGCTGGTCAAGGGCAGTCAGGTCTGGAGGGCTATATCTGTTCCTGGTTCTAAATTTCTTGAATGGGGCATGCTTATTTAAGATGGTGAGGAAAGCACTTTTAAAGAATAACCAGGCATCCTCTACTGACAGGATGAGGTCAATATCCTTCCAGGATACCCTGGCCAGGTCGATTTGAAAGGCCCGCTCGCTGAAATGTTTTAGGGAACGTTTGACAGTAATGAGGGGAGGTCGTTTGACCGCAAACCCATTACGGATGCAGGTAATGGGGCAGTGATCGCTGAGATCTTGGTTGAAAACAGCAGGGGTGTATTTGGAGGGCAAGTTAGTTAGGATGACATCTATGAGGGTGCCCGTGTTTACGGCTTTGGGGTTGTACCTAGTACAATGAGGGAAAAAAGTATTTGATCCCCTGCTGATTTTGTACGTTTGCCCACTGAGAAAGAAATGATCAGTCTATAACTTTAATGGTAGGTTTATTTGAACAGTGAGAGACAGAATAACAACAAAAAAATCCAGAAAAACGCATGTGAAAAATGTTATAAATGGAATTGCATTTTAATGAGGGAAATAAGTATTTGACCCCTCTGCAAAACATGGACTCAGTACTTGGAGGCAAAACCCTTGTTGGAAATCACAGAGGTCAGATGTTTCTTGCAGTTGGCCACCAGGTTAGCACACATCTCAGGAGGGATTTTGTCCCACTCCTCTTTGCAGATCTTTTCCAAGTCATTAAGGTTTCGAGGCTGACGTTTGGCAACTCGAACCTTCAGCTCCCTCCACAGATTTTCTATGGGATTAAGGTCTGGAGACTGGCTAGGCCACTCCAGGACCTTAATGTGCTTCTTCTTGAGCCACTCCTTTGTTACCTTGGCCGTGTGTTTTGGGTTATTGTCATGCTGGAATACCCATCCACGACCCATTTTCAATGCCCTGGCTGAGGTTCTCACACAAGATTTGACAGTACATGGCCCCGTCCATCGTCCCTTTGATGCAGTGAAGTTGTCCAGTCCCCTTAGCAGAAAAACACCCCCAAAGCATAA
>QNTS01001294.1:109986-142900 GCA_003317085.1 Hucho hucho | reverse complement strand
CACATATTTAGTACCATTGGATAGGAAACACTCTGAAGTTTCTAAAAGTGTTAACATTTTGTCTGTGAGTATAACAGAACGGATATGGCAGGTGAAAACCCGAGGAATTTCTGTCCTGGAAAAAGTGGTTTTGACACATTGCCTCATTTGGAACCCCTCCCTTATGAAAATGCCCATATAAGGGCATATGAATGCAGTACCTATTGCTTCCTCTGGATGTCAACAGTCTCTAGAAAGTGTTCTGATTCTTTTTAGCTGCTTTTAGATTGTAGAAGTAGACGAATAAGGAAGTGGCCACACAGATGTCAATAGAAGTAAATGCGCGTTCCCGGCTGGCGCGCTCTGTGGTTTTTTCCTTTCTTATCGCCCAGTTCATATTCCGGTTGAAATATTATACTATTTATACATAAAAGAGTTCCTAAGGATACATTTACAATTATGTTTGATTGTTCTTGGACAAGTTTATAGGTATAAGTTGAACGAGTTCTCTTCACGTTTCAATGGACGATTGGAGGCTGTATTTTCTCATTATAACGCGCCAACCAAACGGAGATTTATGGATATAATACATTACTTTTTCTAACAAAGGAACCATGGATTGTCTTCGTGGACACTTGGGAAGCCCTCAGCAGAAGTATATGTGGGGTGCTATCCTCAAACAATCAAATGTGGTGCTTTCGCCGTAAAGCCTTTTTGAAATCTGACAACGCTGTGATATTGCCAAGAAGCAGAGCTTTTGATGACTATGCAACACTTGTATATTGATGCATGTTTAATAATTCAACTTTTGGATTTTGAATTTGGCGCCTTGCATTTCACCGGGTAGTGTCGGGAGTGGCGCCCCACCACTCCGTAGTGCCCCACCACTCCGTAAGAAGTTAACCTTCTAAATGCGAGTATGGATTTTCATATAAAGATTAACTTGTCAGTGGCCACGCCCACGTGAGCATAGGCATTACTTTGGCTTCATGGACCGCCCTTTTCTATTGAAACGCATAAAACCCATTCCTGATGAAATTCACATCAGACCACACAAACCCAGGTGTAAGCTGAGGTTGCAAATGGTTGAATTTCTAAGACCAAAACATGCTGGGTGACGCTGGTGTGTGAAGTGGTTTAAACTACAACTCTACCAAAGGACAAGACTATTCCACGTGGAGCATTGGCTACACGGATGGAAATGGTTAGACTCTGAGACTTTCGATCCCTAGAGAATAAGTGAAAATCTTAGACACGAATTACTAGTCTGCAGCTAGAAATTTTGTAAACCTAGGACGAGAATACAGACAACCGCCAAAACATCTATTCTATGAGAACATTCCCGAATGGACACCGGTAAGTGTCTTCACTGACATTTTCAACCTATTGCTGACTGAGCCTGTAATACCAACATGTTTCAAGCAGAACACCATAGTCCCTGTGCCAAAGAACGCTAAAGGTAACCTGTCTAAATGACTACCGACCCGTAGCACTCACGTCTGTAGCCATGAAGTGCTTTGAAAGGCTGGTCATGGCTCACATCAACACCATTATCCCAGAAAGCCTAGACCAACTCCAATTTGCATACTGCCCCAACAGATCCACAGATGATGCAATCCCTGTTGCACTCCACACTGCCCTTTCCCACCTGGACAAAAGGAACACCTATTTGAGAATGCTATTAATTGACTACAGCTCAGCATTCAACACCATAGTGCCCTCTAAGCTCATCACTAAGCTAAGGACCCTGGGACTAAACACCTCCCTCTGCAACTGGATCCTGGACTTCCTGACGAGCCGCCCCCAGGTGGTAAGGGTAGATAACAACACGTCTGCCACACTGATCCTCAACACAGGGGCCCCTCAGGGGTACGTGCTCAGTCCCCTCCTGTACTCCCTGTGCATGGCCAAGCACGACTCTGACACCATCATTAAGTTTGCCGATGAAACAACAGTGGTAGGCCTGATCACTGACAATGATGACACAGCCTATAGGGAGGAGGTCAGAGACCTGGCAATGTGGTGCCAGGAAAGCAACCTCTCCTTCAATGTGACCAAGACAAAGGAGATGATTGTGGACTACAGAAAAAGGAGGACCGAGCACGCCCCCATTTTCATCGACGGGGCTGTAGTGATAGCAGGTTGAGAGCTTCAAGTTCATTGGAGTCCACATCACCAACAAACTATCAAGGTCTAGACACACGAAGACAGTCGTGAAGAGGGCATGACAACGCCTATTCCCCCTCAGGAGACGGAAAAGATTTGGCATTGGTCCTCAGATCTATAAAATGTTTTACAGCTGCACCATCGAGAGCATCCTGACTGGTTGCACCACCGCCTGGTATGGCAACTGCTCAACCTCAGACCGCAAGGCACTATAGAGGGTAGTGCGTATGTACCAGTACATCGCTGGGGCCAAGCATCCTGCCATCCAGGACCTCTATACCAGGCGGTGTCAGAGGAAGGCCCAAAAATGTTCCAAAGACTCCAGCCACCATAGTCAAAAACTGTTCTCCGCTTCCGCACGGTAAGCGATACTGGAGCATCAAGTCTAGGTCAAAAAGGCTACTTAACTACTTAGGGAGTGGTGGGTCGCTAGCACTACCCGGTGAAATGCAAGGCGCCAAATTCAAAATCCAAAAGTTTAATTATTAAACATTCATCAATATACAAGTGTTGCACAGTCATCAAAAGCTCTGCTTCTTGGCAATATCACAGCCTTGCCAGATTTCAAGGCTTTGATTGTTTGAGGGTAGCACCTCCAATATTTTTCCATTAGCATAAATTCATAAACCATCATGATTCACACAAAACACATTTCACAGCGAAAACAAATCCCTTACCTTTTGAAGAACTTCTGTTGAGGGCTTCCCAAGTGTTCAACGAAGACATCCAATGGTTCTTTTGTTAGAAAAAGTCATTTATTATATCCATAAATCTCCGTTTGGTTGGCTAGTTATGATCATAAAATACAGCGTCCACTCGCCCATTGAACCGTGAAGAGAACGCGTTCAACCTATACCTATACACTTGTCCAAGAACAATCAAGCATCATTGATAATGTATCCTTAAGAACACTTTTATGTATATTTACTATAATATTTCAACCGGATTATAAACTGGATAGGAAAGGAAAAAACCACAGCGCGCGCGAGCCCGTGAACGCGCATCCTCTTCTGTTACATCCGATGACCACTTCGAAATTCTTCTTCTATTACCATCCAGAGCAACTAAACATCATCAAACACTGTCTAGAGACTGTTGACATCCAGTGGAAGCAATAGATACTGCAATCTTACTTCTATATATGTCTGTTTTCAATAGGGAGGGGTTCAAAAAATGAGACAATGTGTCAAAACCACTTTTTCCAGGACAGAAATTCCTCGGGTTTTCGCCTGCTATATCCGTTCTGTTATACTCACAGACAATATTTTAACACTCTTAGAAACTTCAGAGTGTTTCCTATCCAATAGTACTAATTATGTGCATATTCTATTTTCTGGGCCTGAGTGGGAGGCATTTTACTTTGGGCATGCCAGACTCTCCAAAACCGTCACCTCGGGATCCGCTGCCTAAGAAGTTAACAGCTTCTACCCCAAGCCATAAGACTCTTGAACAGTTAAACAAATGGCTACCCGGATTATTTGCATTGTCCCCACCCCACCCCCCATTTTTCCGCTGCTACTACTCTTTATTATCCATGCATAGTCACTTTACCTACCTCTACTTACAGTACGCAAGTATAAACACCATGGGTCCACGCAGCCGTCATACCGCTCAGGAAGGAGACGTGTTCTGTCTCCTAGAGATGAACGTACTTTGGTGCAAGATGTGCAAATCAATCCCAGAACAACAACAAAGGACCTTGTGAAGATGCTGGAGGAAACAGTTACAAAAGTATCTATATCCACAGTGAAACGAGTCCTATAGCGACATAACCTGAAAGGCCGCTCAGAAAGGAAGAAGCCACTTTTTGGAGAAATGTCCTCTTGTCTGATGAAACAAAAATAGAACTGTTTGGCCATAATGACCATTGTTATGTTTGGAGGAAAAAGTGGGAGGCTTGCAAGCCAAAGAACACCATCCCAACTGTGAAGCACGGGGGTGGCAGCATCATGTTGTGGGGGTGCTTTGCTGCAGGAGGGACTAGTGCACTTCACAAAATAGACGGCATCATGAGGCAGGAAAATTGTGTGGATATATTGAAGCAACACAGTCAGGAAGGTAAAGGTTGGTTGCAAATGGGTCTTCCAAATGGACAATGACCCCAAGCATACTTCCAAAGTTGTGGCAAAATGGCTTAAGGACAACAAAGTCAAGGTATTAGAGTGGCC
Organism: Hucho hucho; assembly: GCA_003317085.1. Classification (NCBI taxonomy): domain Eukaryota; kingdom Metazoa; phylum Chordata; class Actinopteri; order Salmoniformes; family Salmonidae; genus Hucho; species Hucho hucho. The sequence goes on along the minus strand of QNTS01001294.1, from coordinate 138,587 downwards.
ATCACAAAGCCCTGACATCAATCCTATAGAGAATTTGTAGGCAGAACTGAAAAAGCGTGTGCAAGCAAGGAGGCCTACAAACGAGACTCAGTTACATTAGCTCTGTCAGGAGGAATGGGCCAAAATTCACCCAACTTATTGTGGGAAGCTTGTGGAAGGCTACCAAAATGTTTTGCCAAAGTTAAACAATTTAAAGGCAATGCTACCAAATACTAATTGAGTGTATGTCAACTTCTGACCCACTGGGAATGTGATGAAAGAAATTAAAGCTGAAATAAATCATTCTCTACTATTATTCTGACATTTCACATTCTTAAAATAAAGTGGAGATTCTGACTGACCTAAGACATGGAAGTGTTACTAGGATTAAATGTCAGGAATTGTGAAAAACTGAAATTAAATGTATTTGGCTAAGGTGTATGTAAACTTCCTACTTCAACTGTAGCCTCGCTATTGTTATTTTATTGTTGCTCCTTAATTAGCCGGTATATTTCAAAAAAAAAAAATCTTAAACCTGAATTGTTGTTTAAGGGCTTGTAAGTAAGCATTTCACTGTAAGGTCTACACCTGTTGTATTCTGAGCAAGTGACAAATACAATTTGATTTGAATCCTGGATGCTGTATGGTTAACCTGTTACGGATCCAATCCCGTGAACGTGTTCGATTTTGACAACATCCGGTGAAATGCAGAGCGCCAAATTCAAATTACAAAAATACTCATTTCAAACATTCAGGAAAAATCAAGTGCTGCACAACCTTCAAAAGCTTAGACTCTTGTTAATCTAACAGCATTGTCAGAATTCAAAAATGCTTTACGGCGAAAGCAGAACATTTGATTGTCTGAGGACAGCGCCCCGCTCAAAAATTCAATTAGCATAATAACATAACCAGCAGAGCTGTCACAAAACTCAAAAATAGCATAAAATAAATCACTTACTTTTGATGATCTTCATATTATGGCATACCCAAGCGCTCAGGTTACACAATAAAAGGTCCTTTTGTTCGATAAAGTTCCTCTTTATATCCATATAGCTCCGTTTGGTTGGCGCGTTTTGTTCAGTAATCCACATGCCCAAAGGCGTTCATCCATGCAGACAAACAATATCCCAAAAGTACCCGTAAAGTTCGTCGAAAAAAGTCAAACAGCATTTGTAATCAATACTCAGATACCCTAAAATGAATATAAACTATAATATTTCAGACGGAATATAACCTGCTGAATAGAAGAGAAAAAGAACTGAGTGCACATTCCCTGTGACGCGCAAAATCCAAAACAGTACACTTGACGTGGACTCAGGAAGAAGTGGTCTTACTCCCTTGATTTTCATGATAAAAACTCGACTTCGTCTCAGGCCTAACAACACTTATGCCAATATATCCTCCAAACACCGCCTTATTGGGCATTATCACTTAGATAACACATACATTAATAATGGTTTGTATCATATGACGTTGTACATTTGAGTTTGCAGCGTCATATGATACAAGGAATTAATGTATAAGGTCACAGACCTTTGGTCATTTATAACACAGACATAACTGCTTAATGATGTAAACAGAAATGTTTTAACACTTAGGGAATGATCACCAACAGCTAAAACAAATAAACATTAAAGACATGTTTTAACAATACATTTCCTTTTATTTGTACATTTTTAAAACAATACAAATACAGGAAGTTTCAAAACGTCCAGCAATGCAATTACATTGAACATAGTTGGTCCCTGAGCTGGCAGGCGAATGGTTCTTGCCTCTCTTCCTGCTGGAGGTACTGCGTGTTGGTTTCCATGTTGGTTAGCAGGTATGTTAGGAAATGCCTTTGTCACACCATCTGGATAAGGGCATTTCTGTGCAACGCCAAAAATCTGAGTGGGAAGATGGGAAAGTCCATTCAATTTCTATTATTATATTCCTCTTTCATTTACAAATCTCATGACGTGATTATGAGTCATGGCTGTATCTAAGGGGATTGGTATTTAGCTGAACCTGCTAGCTAGCAAAATGTTGGCTAACTCAAAACTTAACTACTAACTACTAATTGAAATTACAATAAAGGTTAACTTACTTATTTTTCCCTGTGCAGTGGCAGCACAAATGGGGCATTTGATTTGCGAACTCATCACCTTATCAGCATCTCATCAGAAACACTAAAAAAGTACTTCCCATCACAAAATTTCAGCTGCCGCAGTAAAAGTACTGTAGGGAATACTCAGTAGGGTCTGTAGAATGTGTTTATGGTGTCATTTCATGGGCCTCTGAATAATACTGAGTGTTGCTGGCCTTTTACTCCACCCATTCCATTGGAGGCCAAATCACATCACAAGTGCGCTTACTGCACTACAGAAAAACCCACTAACCAAACAACAGTGCAGGGCATGCTCACTGAATTAAATGGCAACTACACTCAAAAATCTAAGTTTCTTATATTTGTCCCAGACCTCAAAGGTCATCCCCTGGTGTGGTTTAAGCACTGTTGTGAACACAGAAATTGAAATGTAGTTATTTTTCTATTTAAAAAGCATGGAAAAACTGGGGTAAACCTGATTATTTTGGGGGGGGATCTGAAACCTGGAAAAACAAAACAAAGAAAAAGGAATTTGTGGAAAAAAACAAATAAGATTTTAAAAAGGCCCTACAAAATATTTTGCTGTGCATGACTGCAGTTTGGTGTACATTTTGGGGGTAGTTGAGGTCAGGTCCAATATTGACAATGCACCAAATAGGGAAAGAGGTTGGGCCATCCTAGAAATGTTTTAGTGAAATATAATATAACATTTTGTAAAGGCTTTCATTCAAATCGACTTACAGTCATGAGTGAAAACATTTTTATGTATGGGTGGTCCCAGGAATCAAACCCAATATCCTGGCGTTGCAATGCTCTACCAATATGCATGACAGGGTTATAAATGCTTTGTGAAACCTCAATTTAATAGGATTTATAAGGCCTTTATTAAGCAGTGCTTATTCCACCCTTTATAAAGCAGTGTGTGTGTATGTCATATTTGACAGTGAGTTGTCACATTTGACATGGTGGTTATGCCACAGTTATGACACATTTATGAACCCTTTATAAAGCATGATGTCTACTCTTATGATCACTATGATGTACAGTTACAAGATGACATGTCATCATACCCTGGGTTGTTCTGAACAGAATGAGCCTGTTTGTTTATTGTGAAGAAGATTTGCCATATAGTTGAAGACTTCTTTGAGTCATAAAAGTGCACTGAAATTGCTTAGGAACTGTGCACACTTTTGAAAGGTGTGTGGCCACTTAGGAGACACCAGTTAGTCCTCTCACTCAAACCCTTGTAATTGTTTTGCCTTATATTGCACCTACGCCATGTTTTCCAGGAATAGTGTAGCATGTTACTGAATGTATCCAGAGAATTTTCAGATTTCGTTACCAACAAATGCAGCAAAAGTACAGTAAATGTAAAATATACATAATATCAACAGTGTAATGGTTGGATTCAGTCTTGTGTCAGGTGAACTGTAGTCCTTTGGTCTAATAATTTTCCAATTATCTCCAAACTGTATACTTTTAATTGCTACCATGGTTATGCAGATGCTTTTCATATTTCTTCCGTAAGAAACATTTCAATTTAGCCCTATACATATAGGCCAATATCCACAAGTGTAAGGGGTTAACTTCATCTGTGGCAACAATTCCGGTTGCCGTTTAGCTGTCTGGTAATGAGGAGAGAGAGGAAATTACTTTCTGGGTTCAAATTGTTTTCACACTAGACTCTGCCCCCTGCAAGACATGGGATTCTGCATTAAAGATGACTGGGAACTGGGCAGAGTTAACCACTGAAAACATACACAGAAATAGCCTGGCACTCTGGGTCAAAACAATGCTTCAGCACACGTCAAATAGACAAAATATTTAATATCACCGCAAATGTTAAACTGTAGTTGTGAACCATGGAGTGTCTATAAATTATAGTGATTCTAACCCATATGTGAAACATCAATTCCTGTTTTATAGATGGGGCAAGAGTGGCTAATGTTTGAGCCCTGCGACTATAACACAAGCTTTGACTTCCTTCATATATTACCCATTAGGGATAGAGTGCCATACGGATACAAGCCAACATGCTCTATACTGCAATATGACTTTCTCCCTGTGTCAGCTACACGCACATTCACACAGCTCTGTCAGCAAGAGCCAGAACAGGTGTCCAAACACCGCCAGGGTCACATAGTTCAAATGACAGCGCAGCCTTACAGGGTCAAAAGGACAGATGGACAACAAGCTTCAAACAAAACACTGAAGACCACCTCTATAATACACATCAACATAGTTGAAATACGGCACATCACCTGAGCTATCTGTAAAGTGAGACAGGCTTCTTAATCACCAGAGACCATGAGAAGAGCTCCATTCTCCTGCCCCATGTCTCCTCAGGGCACTGAGCAGACTGCTCATCTCTGTCTGACCCAATTGACTGATGGATTTCCAGCCTTTACATCGGCCAAAGCTATATTCCTGCCTTCCATTTTCTCAGAAGGCTGTGACTAAGTACATTTCTTGCTAGACAAGCACACTCTCTAACATCCCAATGCACACAAATACATAAGAAATTAAACCAATCCCATCATTGACATGGGCTGTTCTTTTAACTGGTTATTAGCACAGTTGTGCTCATAGAAAGTGACCCAAAACAAATGAATTTCCCTCTGGCAGTCAAAGTAAAGAGCCTTTTCTAAATTGATGTCTTTGGGGTATACAAAACATCAATTTAAACACATTAGATTATACTGTGATTTTTTTCTGCCTCGGTTTTCCACCATAGTTCTCTATGATTATGATGGTGTTCTACAAAGCCTGCTGACACGTGCAAAGGCTCCCCTCTATTGTGACATTCAAAAAAAGTAATGTGCAACAAACTGCATTCAACTGAACCTTTTGTAAATACAGTGCCAAGACAAATACAAATTGAGCATGATTGGCACACTGCTAAGGAAATGTCCGATTTTACTGAAAGACTGCATAACATTTATATTTTAGTCATTTAGCAGATGCTCTTATCCACAGACCTGACTATTTACACATGGTTGGGCAAACATCGAACTGACTCCCACTCCAAAACCCACTGACAATACCGATTTCCCACAAGGCCCTCTGAAGACACAGTAGCAGAGCAACAGAAGTCGACAAGGCCAGGGAGAAAATAACAAAAAATTCACAGTCTTCATGTTGCATAGGAACTGATATCAAGTGGTATGTTGCCAGGTGCTTTCGAGGTAAATGGAACTGTTGTACACAGTAAGTACATTTAGAGCTATAAAATATAGAGCAACAGTTATGTGGGTTTAGATACTGTGAAAAACTGCCTTTACAACATCGATCATGAAATCAAATAAATATCGGACATGCATTTACAAGGTGGTGAGACGGGTTTTTTTGTGGTGGGAACGACTGGACAGTTCCCTGAAAAGCCATAGAAGACATTCCAGATAGTGACTTTAATCAGACAGTGGTTAAAAGATAAAATAATTAGGCTAAACTTTGCAATCGATGGGATTGGGAAAGTGTTAAACTGGGTCAAAACTGTCAGGTGTGTTAGTCTCCTCTCCATTGTAGTGAGTGAGGCCTTGCAGAAAGGACCTGCCTGGAGGCCTTATCTCGCTGTGGAGCATGAAGCGCTGTGCAGCGGTCTTTATTGGCAGGATGATGGAGAGAAGCCTGCCTCGCCAGATAAACAGCCATTAGCATCCTCCACTGTACCTGGAGACAAGATGATTTAGGTTACCTAACTGGTGCAGGGAAAAGGAGACAGAGGCTGGTGGATAAGGATGGATCATGTGGACAAATTTGGGGATGAGGAAGCAAAGATACTGGTGCAGGGAGGAGGGAAAGATACTGGTGGAAAGATGGAGGGGAACAGAGATGCTGAGGTGGCAATCTGGTGACAGACCATTTAGGCCTACTCCCAGAAATGTCACCTACCTAACACAGGGGAAAGCCTTGTTATGGGGAATGTTTGACTGCGATAGCACATCCAGGGATAGATTGGCTCCAGGACTGCTAATCAAGCTATTTCATAAAACTCCTTTCAAAATGTTGGCCTTCAAAAGCAATAGAATCTCTGCTTCCACATTGCCAACGCAATAAACTACACAAAGATAAGCACCAGTCCAGGTAAGTCTCAAAGCTTTGCTTCTTTGATACTAAGCAGTTAATGGACAACTCCACCACTTTATAACTAGTGATGGGATCTGACTTCTAAGCTTGAAATATTGTTAATCATCAGGTATCCTATGGAAATGAGGGATGTCACAGTCTCGTTTCTACACCAGAAGTTAATGGTTTTCTGTAGGAGGAATGTATTTGGTGGGGTCAGTTAAAGTTGGATATGAGCCAGAGGCTTGGAACGTACAGAGTAAAGGAAAGGTAATCACATGGTTGCAGTCACTGATAAGGGTGAAGAGCTGTGAATTAGTGAGGAATGGGGCCCAGGTCAGGTCAGGTCACATTAAGAAAGAAGGAACAGTGTATTACCCACATCACTTAACTTCCTGCCTAGCAATAAATATGTCATGTTTAGAGGGACGGAGGAGACTGCACCCAAATTGGGGTGTATATATACTTGTGCTGCTGGAAACATGCCTTTGTCTGTTCAGCTGTCTGACCCTTTGGGTGAATAAACTTTGTTTGAGCTTTAATAATCGTCCGTGAGTTTTTACTCATCAAATTCATTTAGAACCTAACACTAGTTATTATGCTGTTAGTACATATGCACTACTGTAAGATTTGATACACATTTTGATGTTTTATCGTTTTTGTTAGTCATAGCCTAGTTCACGATTTCTGTATTTTTTTTATTTTTTATGCTTCTGCATTGCCCTTGACTACAGTATACTACAACTTCCAGGGTGCATTTAATCTCCCATGATGCAATGCTCCACCTAGTTAGCCTGCAGTTAGCTTAGCTAACTAGCAACCTAGCCAAGGCAAAGCTTATCTCATAAATTATGAGTGCATTTCACATTACTTTTGAGTTGTAATCATATTGTAATGCTTCCATGAATATCACGTTGGAATATATGTTCATGACACCTCAGGAAGAAGCTAGGCTGGCTCACATCCTCAAAGTGATCAAATAAGGCAATGACTCCCTCACAACATAATTTAACTTGAAAACGTCTGAGTTCAGCTGCTCCATCTCAGCACAGCTGGCTGAAATCAAAAACTCCATCTCAGGTTTGACAACGACTATCAACACGCTAAAATCACGAATTGAAGAAGCTGAAGAGCGCATCAGCACTGCTGAGAACAAGCTAGGGAATTGGGACGGAATTACAGAAACTGCGCTAAAACAACAAATACCTGATGAATAAGGTCGACCATTTGGAAAACTACAGTAAGCGAAGCAGCATTAGAATTATCGGCCTCCCCAAGGGCTGTGAGGGGACGGACCCCATTGATTTATTTGCTGCCATTATCCCCTCCCTATGGTAAAGTACATTTTGCTAAACCCCTGGTAATAGAATGGGCACACAGGTCACTCGCCCCTCACCCATCCTCTGATCAGAACCCCCAACCCTTCCTTGTCCAGTTCCTGAGGAACCAGGACAGAGAGAAAGTTCTTAGAACCGCAGCCAAACATTTCAAGGAGAAGGGAGTGATCCTACACAACAGAGAGGCGATTCATTTTTACCTTGACAGCTCTGGGATTTGACCTAGCAACCTTTCGGTTAATGGCCCAACGCTCTAACCACTGGGCTACCTGCCGTCCCATGTGGTAGCAGAGAGAACAGTCTATGACTAGGGGGGCTGGAGTCTTTGACAATTTTAGGGACTTCCGCTGACACCACCTGGTATAGAGGTCCTGGATGGCAGGAAGCTTAGCCCCAGTGATGTACTGGGCCGTTCGCAATACCCTCTGTAGTGCCTTGCAGTCGGAGGCCGAACAATTGCCATACCAGGCAGTGATGCAACCAGTCAGGATGCTGTCGATGGTGCAGCTGTAGAACTTTTTGAGGGTCTGAGGACCCATGCCAAATCTTTTCATTCTCCTGAGGGGGAACAGGCTTTGTCGTGTCCTCTTCACGACTGTCTTGGTGTGTTTGGACCATTCTAGTTTGTTGGTGATGTAGACACCAAGGAACTTGAAGCTCTCGACCTGCTCCACTACAGCTCCGTCGATGAGAATGGGGGCGTGCTCAGTCCTCCTTTTCCTGTAGTCCACAATCATTTGTCTTGATCACGTTGAGGGAGAGGTTGTTGTCCTGGCACCACGCAGCCAGGTCTCTGATCTCCTCCCTATAGGCTGTCTCATTGTTGTCGGTGATCAGGCCTACCACTGTTGTGTCATCAGCAAACTTAATGATGGTGTTGGAGTTGTGCCTGGCCATGCAGTCATGTGTGAACAGGGAGTACAGGAGGGTACTGAGCACGGGTCTGGGATAATGGTGTTGATGTGAGCCATGACCAGCCTTTCAAAGCACTTCATGGCTACAGACGTGAGTGGTACAGGTCGGTAGTAATTTAGGCAGGTTACCTTAGTGTTCTTGGGCATAGGGACTATGGCGGTCTGCTTGACGCAGTCAGGGACAGTTTGAAAATGTCAGTGAAGACACTTGCCAGTTGGTCAGTGCATGTTCTGAGTACACGTCTTGGTAATCCATCTGGCCCTGCGGCCTTGTGAATGCTGACCTGTTTAAAGGTCTTACTATCATCGGCTATGGAGAGCGTGATCACGCAGTCGTCCGGAACAGCTGATGTTCTCATGCATGTTTCAGTGTTACATGCCTTGAAGCGAGCATAGAAGTAATTTAGCTTGTCTGGTAGGCTTGTGTCACTGTGCAACTCGCAGCTGTGCTTCCCTTTGTAGTCTGTAATAAACTCAGCAAAAAAGAAACGTCCTCTCACTGTCAACTGCGTTTATTTTCAGCAAACTTAACATGTGTATGAACATAACAAGATTCAACAGCATAAACTGAACACGTTCCACAGACATGTGACTAAAAGAAATGTAATAATGTGTCCCCTGACAAAGGGTGGGTCAAAATCAAAAGTAACAGTCAGTATCTGGTGTGGCCACCACCTGCATTAAAACTTCTTAGGGCTAGGCCCTTTTTTCTCCACTTCCTGTCTGAATGACGTGCCCAAAGTAAACTGCCTGTAGCTCAGGCCCTGAAGCCAGGATATGCATATAATTGGTACCATTGGAAAGAAAACACCTTGAAGTTTGTATAAATGTTAAAATAATGTAGGAGAATATAACACAATAGATATGGTAGGAGAAAATCCAAAGAAAAATGAACCAGATTTTTTTTTTGAGGGACCATCCTCTTAGAAATGCAAGAGAAAGGTCATATTGAAAATTAGCTCCCTGGATGCAATTCCTATGGCTTCCACATGGTGTCAGCAGTCTATGTTCAAGGTTTCAGGCTTGTAACTTCAAAAATGAATAAGAAATATCAGCGTTTGCGCGAGCATGAAGACATTACGCACATGCTAAAATTGTTTTCCTATTGAACATACTTCTTTTCGTAAGAAATGTAATAGTTTGATTACATTTTTGGGTATCTGAGGTGTAAATAGAAGCGTATCTTGACTTGAAACAAAGTTTAGGAGTAGATTTTCAGATTCCTTTCTCTGCATGTTGAATGAGTGGATTCCTCAAATCGATGGCGCCAACTAAACAGACTGTTTGGGATATAAAGAAGGATTTTATCTAACAATATGACACTACATCTTATAGCTGGGACCCTTTGGATGACAAATAAGAGCAAGAATTTCAAAAAGTAAGTGAATATTTAACAGTTGGCCCAGCATCGTCCGGGTTTGGCTGGGGTAGGCCGTCATTGTAAATAAGAATTTGTTCTTAACTGACTTGCCTAGTTAAATTAAGATTTAATTAAACCATTTTTTAAATAAGGCAATTTGTATGGAACCGTAAAACTCCAAGGGTGAGCCTGGACAAATTAACATTGGATAATATTGCAAGACGTCTTCGCCTACCAAATTTCAAGGTGTATTACTGGGCAGCTCAAATTAGATTAATTGTATTCTTATTTGAAACTGAACCAGCCCCTTCTTGGACTCAGATGGAAATGTTTGCTCTTATTGAAGAGATTTGGAGCATATTATCTACAAGTGGAACCCCAAAACTATGTCCACAAAAACAAGCAATTCCTGTACCATCAATTTAGTAAGATCTTGGCATGAAATTAGTATGTTTTTTGCTCTGAAACAAGACTTGTCACCCAAAACACTCATGACAAAACAGACACTGCCAATGGTCTTAGCAAAATGTTTCAACTGTCAGGATGTGCGCTAGAAGCAAAACAAAAGAATGAACGCAAACTGCATCAAACACACCTCTAGCCAAAACAAAAGTGTAAGGCGTGACAAAATCAAAGTCCAAAAATGTAACAATATACAAAAATATAATGGGTGAAACACATTACCCGATAGAACCTAGCCTGGCTTGTCACACAAACACCGAACAATTCCACACAACGACATGATGGTAAACAGAGGAATAAATACATGCCGTGATTACTGGAATGATAACCAGGTGTGAAGGGAACAAGACAAAACCAATGAAACAATGAACAACTGAGCGGCGATGGCTAGAAAGCCGGTGACGTCGACCGCTGAATGCCGCCCGAACAAGGAGAGGAGCCAACTTCGGTGGAAGTCGTGACATCAACATTGGCATGAGAAAGGAATAACGCATTTAGAACAGTGTTATATAGATAGGGTGCTTATGTAATTTGAGCAACTTAAATAGCAATACTAGTTATCCAATAATAATATATTTTGTTACTTACAGTTAAAAATTCAAAAGGCACTCGCACATCGGAGCTATCTTTTTTGCAGGTGCATGGTATGAGGGGCTATGACCGGACCTATGCCAAGATAATGTATCAGCGAGCATCATATCTAGATACAGACTTATACATTACAACTTCCTCCAAGAACTCTGACACCTTAGAAAATACATAGATATAACCCTGAACAATCCTAAATTTGTTTTAGATGTGGAACAACAGAAGGCACTTTTTTGCATTCTACTTGTCAGTGTACTAAATTACAAGCCTTCTGGCATGATGTTTGTGATACCCTGGCCTTAACTTCTTAGGGAGCAGCTCCCGAGGTGACGGTTTTGGAGAGTCTGGCGTGCCCAAAGTAAAATGCCTCCCACTCAGGCCCAGAAAATAGGATATGCACATAATTAGTACTATTGGATAGGAAACACTCTGAAGTTTCTAAGATTGTTAAAATATTGTCTGTGAGTATAAGAGAACGGATATAGCAGGCGAAAACCCGAAGAATTTCTGTCCTGGAAAAAGTGTATTTGACACATTGCCTCATTTTGAACCCCTCCCTATTGAAAATGACCATATAAGGGAGTAAGATTTCAGTACCTATTGCTTCCACTGGATGTCAACAGTCTCTAGACAGTGTTTTGATTCTGTTTAGTTGCTCTGGATGGTAATAGAAGAAGAATTAGGAAGAGGTCACCAGAAGTAAACAGAAGAGGATGCGCGTTCATGGCCTTGCGCACGTTGTGATTTTTTCCTTTCCTATCGCCCAGTTTATAATCCGGTTGAAATATTATACTAAATATACATAAAAGTGGTCCTAAGGATACATTATCAATGATGTTTGATTGTTCTTGGACAAGTTTATAGGTATAGGTTGAACGAGTTCTCTTCACGGTTCAATGGGCGAGTGGATGCTGTATTTTCTGATCATAACGCACCAACCAAACGGAGATTTATGGATATAATACAATGTCTTCGTTGGACACTTGGGAAGCCCTCAGCAGAAGTTCTTCAAAAGGTAATTGATTTGTTTTCGCTGTGAAATGTGTTTTGTGTGAACCGCGATGGTTTATGAATTTATGATAATGGAGGTGCTACCCTCAAACAATCAAATGTTGTGCTTTCGCCGTAAAGCCTTTTTGAAATCTGACAATTCTGTGATATTGCCAAGAAGCAGAGCTTTTGATGACTATGCAACACTTGTATATTGATGAATGTTTAATAATTCAACTTTTGGATTTTGAATTTGGCGCCTTGCATTTCACCGGGTAGTGAAATGCAAGGCGGGAATAGGATATGTGCATATCCTATTTTCTGGGCCTGAGTGGGAGGCATTTTACTTTGGGCACGCCAGACTCTCCAAAACCGTCACCTCGGGAGCTGCTCCCTAAGAAGTTAAATATTATCACAAATATTCATAAAAGGATAGCTAAGGATGCATTATAAATGATCTATGATTTGTTTAGGAAAAGTTTATAGGTATATTTGAACGTGTTCTCTTCACGGTTCAATGGGCGATTCGACGTTGGATTTTCTGATCATAACGCGCCAACCAAACGGAGATTTATGGATATAATAAATGACTTTTTCTAACAATAGAACCATTGGATGTCTTCGTTGGACACTTGGGATGCCCTCAGCAGAAGATGGATTTTCCTCAGGTTTTTGCCTGCTACATCATTTCTGTTATACTCACAGACATTATGTTAACACTTTTAGAAACTTCAGAGTGTTTCCTATCCAATCTCCAAAACCGTCACCTCTGCTGCCGCTCCCTAAGAAGTTAACTGGACCAGAATATTGAAAAATATCACCTTGACATCCCGTAATCCAAACCATCAATTTATTAATTTCAACATTGTTCACAGAATCTATTTTACACCCAAGAAACATTGTATAATGAAATTGGCTCCAACTTCTAAATGTTCACTGTGTCCCCTAAATCAGGTACTGTAGGCACATATTATATGGGAGTGCCCTGCAGTTAAATGCTTTTGGGACAAAGTTACAAAATGTATTTCAAAGAGAATGAATGTAAATATTCGATGCTCCCCAACCATTATGTTACTTAATGATGATAGCCACTTGAATCTCTCAATCCATCATTGAAGATTACTGCTGGCAGAATTCTTTGGGGGCTCTAAGGCCTCACTCTCTCCCATTAACCAGTGGATGCAGTTACTTTTAGAAGTTATAACATTATAATTATCGACACAAGAATGAATCAAGGAACAATTGAGGCCTGGACCAATATACTTGAGACTGTAAAGTATCTGGTGCTAGGCGGGTTGGGAGGGAGGATGTGGGCAGGTGAATGGGGACTGAGGTGGGGAGGGGGAGCCTTTTTGTTTATTTTCCTTGCATACAAAACTGTTGATATTGGGGGTGGGGGGTTTGTGGCAACCCACAGGTACAAGAAAATATAAAATATGAAATGCAAATATGACACAGTACCTAAATATTTCTGAATCAAAATTACTTTGAATGTTATACCTGTACCTGTACGCCCCCCTTCTGAAAAAATTATAAACTAAATAAAGAAACAAGACAAGATAAAACCCTAATCCACTGCAAACATGTCAAGATACAGAACTCCACATGAATGTCATAACATGTCAAATATGGTTACATCCCTTAGGGGGGAAAGCATTAGTGATGGAATAATTGACGTAAACAGTACAAATAGTTAATGATGTGGGATTGCAAAGCGTGCTGGCACATTTGATAATCCCCCTGTAATGAGAATATCATTGGCTTTGTTCATGTCCCAGCGTTACTCGCTGAGCTTAACGATCACAACAGTAACTAGAGAGCTGCAAGGCAGGGCACGACTACAAGGAATGCAATCTCCTATTAAAGAACAGGCTGTGTCTCAAAGGGCACCCTATTCCCTATTTAGTGCACTTCTTTTGACCAGGACCCATATATATATATATATATATATATATATATATATATATATATATATATATATATATAGGGAATAGGGTGCCGTTTGGGACGCAGAATGTCGGAGAGAACACACTGCACCCCATCAACAAACCAATGCCATTACTCTCGAGTCTCATAACATGACGAATCAAGACAAGCCCCTAGTTGCAGTATACAGTATAAGCTTGTGTACTTGTATTGGTTCAGGCCTAATGGAGACAGATGCCTATGGGAGGACTGACACACTAGAGTTGATGAGATGGGTGTAGATTGCACAGTAGTTTGTTGATGATGGGAGGGCAAGCGTGGAACATGTGGAGAGCAGTCACAGGCAGTGCTTAATTTGTACCTTGGGAGGTGCAGCATGAGGGTGGGGAGGGGGTGGGGGGGGTTGGAGTTCTGAGGTACCTGAACGCATGAATTGCATTTGCGTAGTGACTAAGAGCAGTAGAGTAGAGGCACTTACAGAAGTTGCACACATTGGGAAACATTTTAGTAGCCTAGGGTCCGGGAAAAAATGTGTCCTTTTTATAAACGCATTTCATGCACTTCTAAGTCATTTTACGTGACTGGAGACTTTAGCAGAATCTTTTTAAACAGCACAAATGATGGAAATGGCAGTCTACTTTGACACTGACAAATTGAGAATCTGAGATCAATAAAAACGTCTTGAATCCATCAATGGCTAGGCTTCGGTGTGTGTAGACACATATTGTAGTCTGCAATATGAAGAGGAAATGACAGTCCTAAAAACGCTTTCCAGTTTCACTGAATCACCCAATGACACGCAGCTCACTTGCTGGTGATGGCCGATGCACTCGTGCCTAAAGCCTCTCTCTCTCTTGTTTTACTTTGTAAAACAATATTTGGAAGTTGATCAAATATGTTGGTAGCCTACAGCATAGAGTCTTCTCTTTTCAGCAGGAGACATTTTGCTTTCCAACCTGTGTTCCCTCGATTGTATTTATAATATTGCGAAAGGACTGTTTTGTCTGCATGCTGTTCGTTCACTGACAGATTTGCACAGTGTTCCTGACTGTAGACAATTCCTTGTTCTTGGGCTTCAATCCACAAGAAGCTCTGTGGCTAAATTATAGGACTTCTCATGGTATGGTAGGCTATTCTGAATGATTTCATTTCTGAACAGACAGCAGTAATTCTATAAGTTTGGCAAATTTATTTCAATTCATCAGGGGTGCTGCAGTTCATTCAGAGCCCTTCGCGCGGCAATGGTTCAATCAGGAAATTAAGCATGCCCACTGGGCACATAATGTAATTTCAACGTGGACATATTTGGTTGAGATGTTGGATCAATCAGAGTTTAACCTTTACTCACCCACTCCAAAAGACAGAAGTTTGTTCCAATGTGTTATCACTATGCCTTGTTGTGGAAAATTACATCATTAGTCATGCTATCCCGTGTTTTACTGCATAAAGAATAGTCTATTGTTATATGCAAGTCTTTTTTCTAACCTGATACAAACTTGTCTTGGTGTGACTTAGTCATAAGACTGGGCTTACAGCTAAGAGACATTTGGGTGTAACTGCAGTATGGCTTTACTATCTACAGAAAGTCACATGTATGGAAGCTTGCAGAAAGGAGTACAATATAGGTGTTTGTTGTTGTGAATGAAGTTAGACGGTTGAGCCCTTGAGCTATCAATCTCGTGCTAAGGCTGCACAGACAACTAAATACCTTTTACACACTATCTACTGACTGCAACATATACAGTAAGGGGTTGTATTTTCTCCATAAAAGCAGAGACCCGAATATGTTTGTTAACTACTTAGGGAGCAGTGGGGCACTAGCGCTAGCGCCCCACTCCCGACACTACCCGGTGAAATGTGAGGCGCCAAATTCAAAATCCAAAAGTTGAATTATTAACTTCTTAGGGAGCAGCTCCCGAGGTGACGGTTTTGGAGAGTCTGGCGTGCCCAAAGTAAAATGCCTCCCACTCAGGCCCAGAAAATAGGATATGCACATATTTAGTACCATTGGATAGGAAACACTCTGATGTTTCTAAAAGTGTTAACATTTTGTCTGTGAGTATAACAGAACGGATATGGCAGGTGAAAACCCGAGGAATTTCTGTCCTGGAAAAAGTGATTTTGACACATTGCCTCATTTTGAACCCCTCCCTTATGAAAATGCCCATATAAGGGAGTATGAATGCAGTACCTATTGCTTCCTCTGGATGTCAACAGTCTCGAGACACTGTTTTGATTCTGTTTAGATGCTTTAGATGGTAGAAGAAGAAGATTTAGGAAGTGGCCACACAGAAGTCAACAGTAGAGAATGCGCGTTCCCTGCTGGCGCGCTCTGTGGTTTTTTTATTTCTTATCGCCCAGTTTATATTCCGGTTGAAATATTTTACAACATATACGTAAAAGTGTTCCTAAGGATACATTATCAATGATGTTTGATTGTTCTTGGACAAGTTTATAGGTATAGGTTGAATGAGTTCTCTTCACGGTTCAATGGACGCTGTATTTTCTTATCATAACGCGCCAACCAAACAGAGATTTATGGATATAATAAATTACTTTTTCTAACAAAAGAACCATGGATTGTCTTCGTTGGACACTTGGGAAGCCCTCAGCAGAAGTTCTTCAAAAGGTAATTGATTTGTTTTCGCTGTGAAATGTATTTTGTGTGAACAGTGATTGCTAATGAATTTATGGTAATGAAAATATATGAGGTGCTATCCTCAAACAATCAAATGTAGTGCTTTCGCCATAAAGCCTTTTTGAAATCTGACAATGCTGTGATATTGCCAAGAAGCAGAGCTTTTGATGACTATGCAACACTTGTATATTGATGAATGTTTAATAATTCAACTTTTGGATTTTGAATTTGGCGCCTTGCATTTCACCGGGTAGTGTCGGGAGTGGGGCGCTAGCGCCCCAGCGCTCCTTGCTGCTCCTTAGGAGGTTAATAAGGCACAACATTCTACGAATGTAGATAAGAGCTGCTCACACACCGAGCCACAAACATGAAACAATCACGGACAACACTGATGGGGGAACAGAGGATTAAAGAACACATGTAATTAGGGTAATGATGACCAGGTGTGAATAATGACAAGACAAAACAGAAACTGAGAAATGGATCGGTGGTGGCTAGAACTCCGGTGACGTCGACCGCCGGTAGACGCCCGAAAAAGGAGAGGGACCAACTTCAGCTGAAGTTTTGACATCCTGTTTCTGTTGATCATCCTTGAGATGTTTCTACAACTTCATTGGACTCCACCTGTGGTAAATTCAATTGATTAGACATGATTTGGAAAGGCACACACCTGTCTATATAAGGTCCCACAGTTGACAGTACATGTCAGAGCAAAAACCAAGACATGAGGTCGAAGTAATTTAACGTAGAGCACCGAGACAGGATTGTGTCGTTTCTGCAGCATTGAATGGCCCCAACAACACAGTGGCCTCCATCAGTCTTAAATGTAAGAAGTTTAGAACCACTAAGACTCTTCCTAAAGCTGGTTGCAAAGGCTAGCTTTTTCAAACAGAAATTTGCATCCTGCAGCACTAATTCCAAGTTTTCGGACATTGTAAAGTCCATGGAGAATAAGAGTACCTCCTCCCAGCTGCCCACTGCACCGAGACTAGGAAACACTGTCACTACTGATAAATCCATGATAATCAAGATTTTCAATAAGCATTTCTCTACGGCTGGCCATGCTTTACACCTGGCTACCCCAACCCCGGCCAACAGCTTTGCACCAACTGGCCCAATGCCCCCCCCCCCCTGCTTCTCCTTCACCCAAATCCAGACAGCTGATGTTCTGAAGAGCTGCAAAATCTGGATCCCTACAACTCAGCTGGGCTAGACAATCTGGACCCTCTCTTCCTAAAATTATCCGCCGCCATTGTTGCAACCCCTATTACTTGTCTGTTCAACCTCTCTTTCGTATCGTCTGAGATTCCTAAAGATTGGAAAGCGGCCGCGGTCATCCCCGTCTTTAACCTCTCAGGGATCATTGGGGCGCTAGCGCCCCACTCCCGACACTACCAGGTAGTTGGCAAGGCGCCAAATTCAAAATCCAAAAGTTGAATTATTAAACATCCACCAAGTGTTCCATACTCATCAAAAGCTCTGTTTCTTGGCAATATCACAGCGTTGTCAGATTTCAAAAAGGCTTTACAGCGAAAGCACAACATTTGATTGTTTGAGGGTAGCACCTCACATATTTTTCCCATAGCCATGAATGCATTAGCCATCACGGCACACACATAACACATTTCACAGCAAAAACAAATCAATTACCTGTTGAAGAACTTCTGCTGAGGTCTTCCTAAGTGTCCAACGAAGACAATCCATGGTTCTTTTGTTAGAAAAAGTCATGTATTTTATCCATAAATCTCCATTTGGTTCGCACGTTATAATCAGAAACTACAGCGTCCACACCTCCATTGAAACGTGACTAGAACTCGTTCAACTTATACCTATAAACTTGTCCAAGAACAATCAAACATCATTTTAAATGTATCCTTAGGAACACTTTTACGTATATTTACTATAATAAATCAACCGGAATATAAACTGAGCTCTAAAGACGGAAAAAAACACAGTGCGCGCTTCCCGAGAGCGCGCGTCCACTCCTATAGACTTCCAAAGAGACACTTCCTGATTTCCTCTTCTTCTCTGCTCCATTTCATCTGAACAGAATCAAATCACTTTCTCGAGACTGTTGACATCCAGAGGAAGCGATAGGTACTGCATTCATATGAGGGAGGGGTTCCAAATGAGGGAGGGGTTCCAAATGAGGCACTCTGTGAAAACCACTTTTTCCAGGACAGAAATTCCTCGGGGTTTCGCCTGCCATATCCGTTCTGTTTTACTCACAGACAAATGGTTAACAGTTTTACAAAATTCAGAGTGTTTCCTACCAAATATGTGCACATCCTATTTTCTAGGCCTGAATGGGAGGCATTTTACTTTGGGCATGCCAGGCTCTCCAAAATGGTCAAGTTGTGCACTGATCCCCTAGAGGTTAAGGGGGGAGACACTCTTCGAAAAACAAGTCAACAAACAGATCACCGGCCATTTCGAATCCCCCGTACCTTCTCCGCTATGCAATCTGCTATGCAATCGGCTTTCGACACTGTCAATCACCGCATTCTTATCGGCAGACTCAACAGCCTTCGTTTCTCTAATGACTGCCTCGCCTGGTTCACTAATTACTTCTCAGATAGAGTTCAGTGTGTCAAATCAGAGGGCCTGTTGTCCGAACCTCTGGCAGTCTCTATGGAGGTGCCACAGGGTTCAATTCTCAGGCTGACTCTTTTCTCTGTATTTATCAATGATGTCGCTCTTGCTGCGGGTGATTCTTTGATCCACCTCTATGCAGACGACACCATTCTGTATACATCTGGCCCTTCTTTGGATACTGTGTTAACAAACCTCCAAATGAGCTTAAACACCATAACACTCCTTCCGTGGCCTCCAACTGCTCTTAAATGCTAGTAAAACCAAATGCATGCTCTTCAACCGATTGCTGCCCGCACCCGCTCACCCGACTAGCATCACTACTCTGGACAGTTCTGACTTAGAATATGTGGACAACTACAAATACCTAGGTGTCTGGCTAGACTGTAAACTCTCCTTCCAGACTCACATTAAGCATCTCCAATCCAAACTTAAATCTAGAATTGCTGCCAAACAAACCCTCATAAAACTGACCATCCTACCGATCCTTGACTTTGGCGATGTCATTTACAAAATAGCCTCCAACACTCTACTCAACAAATTGGATGCAGTCTATCACAGTGCCATCCGTTTTGTCACCAAAGCCCCATATACTATCCACCACTGTGACCTGTACGCTCTCGTTGCTTGGTCAAACCCACTGGCTCCAGGTAATCTATAAGTCTTTGCTAGGTAAAGCTCCGCCTTATCTCAACTCACTGGTCACCATAGCAACACCTACCCGTAGCACGCACTCCAGCAGGTATATTTCACTGGTCATTCCCAAAGCCAACACCTCCTTTGGCCGCCTTTCTTTCCAGTTCTCTGCTGCCAATGACTGCAACGAATTTCAAAAATCACTGAAGTTGGAGACTTATATCTCCCTCACTAACTTTAAGCGTCAGCTGTCGGAGCAGCTCACCGATCGCTGCAGTTGTGCACAGCCCATCTGTAAATAACCTATCCATTCATCCAACTACCTACCTCATCCCCATATTTGTTTTTCTGCTCTTTTGCAAACCAGTATTTCTACTTGCATATCCTCATCTGCACATATAACACCCCAGTGTAAATTGCTAAATTGTACTTACTTCGCCACTATTGGCCTATTTATTGCCTTACCTCCTTACTTCATTTGCACACAGCGCATACATCATTTTCGATTGTATGTTTGTTTATGCCATGTGTAACTCTGTGTTTTTTTTTGTCGTGCTGCTTTGCTTTATCTTGGCCAGGTCGCAGTTATAAATGAGAACTTGTTCTCAACCACTTTCCAGCTCACACTCTCAAACACATAGATCCCCTGAACGCAGCTCACTCTCCAGATCCCAATCACCTGAATTCTGTTCACACACCTGTATGTCATTTACACACTTTATTTAGTTCAGTTCTTTGCACCCCATCATTGTGAGGTATTGTTTGTTTTGATACTCATTTCTATTCGGAGCTCTGGTTTTCCCGTTTTTAGTCCGTTTTAGTGTACTGTTAGCTAGCTAGCTAACGTTACCTGGCTGACTAGCTAACATTACGTGTATGATCTGTGTAGTAATATGTTTTGTATTACTAGCCATTTGCATTGCTAGTTATAGCATCACCTCCAGTTCCGACAATGCAGCAACATCTAACAAGTAATATCTAACAATTCCAGAACAAATACCTAATGAACACAAATCTAAGTTAAGGAATGGAATAAGAATATATAAATGTATGGATGAGCAATGACAGAGTGGCTTAAGCTAAGATGCAATAGAAAGTGTAGAATACAGTCTATACAGATGAGTTGAGTAATGCAAGATATGTAAACATTATTAAAGTGGCATTATTAATGTGAATAGTGTTCCATTTACTAACTTCTTAGGGAGCAGCGCACGAGGTGACGGTTTTGGAGACCCTGGCGTGCCCAAAGTAAAATGCCTGCTACTCAGGCTCCGAAAATATGATATGCAAGTAAGTAGTACTATTGGATGGGAAACACTCTGAGGTTTCTAAAAGTGTTAACATAATGTCTGTGAGTATAACAGAACTCATTTAGCAGGCGAAAACCAGAGAAAAATCTATCCGGAAATCAGTTTCTGGTGACCTATTGCTCTGCTTGACACACTCCCCAATGAATCCATTTGTAACCAGGACTGAGACTGCAGTACCTATGGCTTCCACTAGATGTCAACAGTCTATATACAAAGACTCAGAGAGATTGGAGTAAACAGAACAAATAGGTACAGGAAATGGTCAAGGTAGCTCAGATGTCAACAAGTTTTCTCGGGCGCGAGTCTGGCTGCACGCCCCACTTTATTTTACTTATATAAGGTATAGGTGACCATCCGAGTGAAATATTATTGCTAATATTCATAAAAGGATAGCTAAGGATGCCTTTTAATTCTCAGAGTCTCATTAAATTGCTATGGGTACATCTCTGTTGCCAGGTGTTTAGAGATAAAGATAATTGTTGTTAAAAATCAGAACTAATGAACAGTTATCTACAGCTGAAGAGTCATGTACTGTACACCATGACCAATACAAGTATTATGCTCGGACGAACACCGTATGCAAAGCCAGCAATGGTGCATTTGGTTCAAAGGTATGATGGTGTTCTTGCTTCCCTGCAGGATCATGTACAACTTTGAAAAAGGGGGTTTAAACTGGTTAAAAACGGTCAGGTGTGTTGGTCACGTATTTCCCTCTCCGCTCCATTGTAGTGAGTGGGGCCTAGCAGAAAGGACCTGTCTGGAGACCTTATCTTGCTGTGGAGCATGACGCGCTGTGCTGCTGTCTCTATTGACAGGATAATGGAGGGGAAGCCTGCCTTTCCAGATAAACAGTCCCTCTGTTCTCAGGACAGCTCAGCAGGCCTCCTGTTTGCTGCCAGATCTGGAGAAACTGCTCACACTGCCATTAGCAGCATGAGCGGACCTTGTTTATGTGGTAGGAGTAAGATCCTCAGAACAAACCTCTAGGCTATACCACAACTCATAAACAAACAAAGTCAAGTAACTAGATAAACTAAAATGTTATGTATATTTCAGCCAATACAAAAACCACCTCGGAATTAAAATCCAATCACATTAAATCAAATGTATTGGTCATATACACATGGTTAGCAGACGTTATTGAAAGTGTAGTGAAATTCTTGTGCTTCTAGTTCCAACAATGCAGCAATATCTAAACAAGTAATATCTAACAATTCCAGTACAAATACCTAATGAACACAAATCTAAGTTAAGGAATGGAATAAGAATATATAAATGTATGGATGAGCAATGACAGACTGGCTTAAGCTAAGATGCAATAGAAAGTGTAGAATACAGTATATACAGATGAGTTGAGTAATGCAAGATATGTAAACATTATTAAAGTGGCATTATTAATGTGAATAGTGTTCCATTTATTAAAGTGGCCAATAATTTCAAGTCTATGTAGGCAGCAGCCTCTCTGTGTTATTGATGGCTGATTAACAGTCTGATGGCCTTGAGATAGAAGTTGTTTTTCAGTCTCTCGGTAACAGCTTTGATGCACCTGTACTGACCTCATCTTCTGGATCATAGCTGGGTGAACAGGCAGTGGCTCGGGTGGTTGTTGTCCTTGATGATCTTTTTGGCCTTTGGGTGCTGTAGATGTCCTGGAGGGCAAATAGTTTGCCCCCGGTGATGTGTTGGGCAGACCGCACCACCCTCTGGAGAGCCCTGCGGTTGTGGGCAGTGCAGTTGCACTACCAGACGGTGATACAGCCCGACAGGATGCTCTCAATTGTACATCTGTAAAAGTTTGTGAGGGTTTTGGGCGATAAGCAACATTTCTTCAGCCTCCTGAGGTTGAAGAGACGCAGTTGTGCCTTCTTCACCACACTGTCCGTGTGGGTGGACCATTTCAGTTTCTCCATGATGTGTACTGTGGCAAACCTCTTCAAGATTAGGAGCGTTTGTCACAATTTAAGTGGGAAATCAAATCACCAAAATCACCCCAAATTGAGAATTATTTAGAACAGGACAGTACCTGTGTGCTTGTTTCTCCGTTCTGGTGCACCCACTGGCAAGGTCAAGGATAGCAGGGTTCGGTACACAAATCAGGTTCTCGTTCGGTCCAAGTCCAAACGCCAACAGGTAAGTCCAAAACACTCCAGTTCATACACGGTAAATCCAGCCAATATATTGTTTCTTCCTCTATGTTTCACAGATCCTTCCAGCACGTTCTCTCTTCCTGGTTTGTCTTGACCCCTTATATGTGGGTTGGCCCCACCTTCTGAGGGTTCCCCTTGCTTCTGGGAATTGTAGTTTTGGCGGTCGGCCATTTTGTGATCTGTAGTTCTGATCAGGGTTGCCATTTTAGTGATAGGGCAGAGCCCGTTTATTAGTTCTGCTCTCACATATCTGCCATTTATCACTCGACCCCCTTCTTTGCCACAGTACGCTGAGGAACTGTTTCCTGAAGTCCACGATCATCTCCTTTGTTTTGTTGACGTTGAGTGAGAGGTTGTTTTCCTGACACCACACTCGTTAGGCCGTCTCATCGTTGTTGGTAATCAAGCCAACCACTGTAGTGTCGTCTGCAAACTTGATGATTGATGAGTTGGAGGTGAGCATGGCCACGCAGTCATGGGTGAACAGGGAGTACAGGCGAGGGCTGAGAACGCACCCTTGTGGGGCCCCAGTGTTGAGGATCAGCAGGGTGGAGATGTTGTTTCCTACCCTCACCACCTGGGGGCGGCCAGTCAGAAAGTACAGGACCCAGTTGCGCAGGGCGGGGTCGAGACCCAAGGTCTCGAGCTTAATGACGATTGCTGAGCTGTAATCGATGAACAGCATTCCTACATAGGTGGACCTATTGGGGCGGTAAGCAAATTGGAGTGGGTCTAGCGTGTCAGGTAGGGTGGAGGTGATCCTTGACTATACTCTCAAATCACTTCATGACGACGGAAGTGAGTGCTACGGGGCGATAGTCGTTTAGCTCAGTTACCTAAGCTTTCTTGGGGACAGGAACAATGGTGGCCCTCTTGAAGCATGTGGAAACAGCAGACTGGGATAGGGATTGATTGAAAATGTCCGTAAACACACCAGCCAGCTGGTCTGCGCATGCTCTGAGGACACGGCTAGGGATGCCGTCTGGGCCGGCAGTCTTGCGAGGGTTAAAGCGTTGAAATGTTTTACTCACGTTGGCTGCGGTGAAGGAGAGCCCTAAGGTTTTGGTAACGGACCATGTCAGTGGCACTGTATTGTCCTCAAAGCGAACAAAGAAGATGTTTAGTTTGTCTGGGAGCAAGACATCGGTGTCCGTGATGGGGCTGGTATTCTTTTTGTAATTCGTGATTGACTGTAGACCCTGCCACATACGTCTCGTGTCTGAGCCGTTGAATTGCGACTCTACTTTGTCTCTATACTGACGCTTAGCTTGTTTGATTGCCTTGCGGAGGGAATAGCTACACTGTTTGTATTCGGTCATATTCGGTTTCCGGTCGCCTTGCCATGATTAAAAGCAGTGGTTCTCGCTTTCAGTTTTGCGCGAATGCTGCCATCAATCCACGGTTTCTGGTTGGGGAAGGCTTTAATAGTTGCTATGGGTACAACATCACTGATGCACTTGCTAATAAACTCGCTCACCGAATCAGCGTATACATCAATGTTATTGCCTGAGGCTATCTGGAACATATCCCAGTCCACGTGATCGAAGCAATCTTGAAGCGTGGACCCATTACGGACGCAGGCAATGAGGCAATGATCGCTGAGATCCTGGTTGAAGACAGCAGAGGTGTATTTAGAGGGCAAGTTGGTCAGGATGATATCTATGAGAGTGCCCATGGTTACGGATTTAGGGTTGTACCTGGTAGGTTCCTTGATAATTTGTGTGAGATTGAGGGCATCTAGCTTAGATTGTAGGACGTCTGGGTGTTAAGCACAGCCTAGTTTAGGTCACCTCAGCGACAAATGGATTCAGTATACTTTGTCACAAATGCTGCTGAGGGCAAACATTTTAATTCATGTTAATATGAGACGACTTGAGCTAAGTTTGACCTCAATTGAAACAAAACATTCACTTGTGTTATTTCTGCTATGAGGACTGAACTATTCGCCGCTTTGTTAGGCAGTTAAACATTATACAGTAACATGCTAAAATGTATTTAGTCAGTGTATAATGTGTCTGAATTTATTTAATACATTTGACTAGGCAAGTCAGTTATTTACAATGACAGCCTTTCCAGGGAACAGAAGGTCAGAACAGAAGACTTTTACCTTGTCAGGTCAGGGATTCGATCCAGCAACCTTTTAGTTATTGGCCCAATGCTCTAACCACTAGGCTACCTGTCACCCCAATCAGCAACAAGCTAATGTTTGGGTTAGAGTTCCTGTTTTTACTATCAGGCAACATAAATCATATGAGACCATTTTGAAAGCAAAGTGAATTGTAGATAATTGCCGTGTGAGGCAGCTTGGCCCAGGTCTCCATCATACGGCTCATATAAACCACATGATATGTTTGGCTTGGCAGCAGGGCTTGGCAGTTAGACACGCTCTGTGACAGAGAGCAGAGCTACTGTACTTGATCAGGCCATAGATTATGTGGTACTCTCTACCAGCCACTCCAGTCTCTGTCAGTTCACACATTAATCCAGGCTGATGCTTGGAGAGGCATGCAGGTAGGGGGACACAGTTGCCTGGCTATTATCTCTCTTCAATGACAGTCCAGAAGGTGCTTTGGCTAATTCTCCATGACTGGAGCATGCAAGGAGCAGGAACATCCACTGATACTTGTCACAATACATTTTTACTGCTTCTACTGAGCTGTCATTTCTTTGTGGGCAATCATAGAGGAAAAGTTACCGATGCTTACGTAAATAGCCTAAATAAAGCAGAATTAGCTTTATAATTTTTATAATTTTTTTATTTTATTTATTTCACCTTTATTTAACCAGGTAGGCCAGTTGAGAACAAGTTCTCATTTACAACTGCGACCTGGCCAAGACAAAGCAAAGTAGTGCGACAAAAACAACAACACAGAGTGGGATAAATGGGATAAACAAATGTATAATGACGATCAAAGTGGAAAAGCTAAAGGTGTGTGCATATTGATGGCACATAGGTCAACACACTGTAATTGAATATGTAATGAGAATCACATACAGGCTAAAACAACCGCAACACCAGAAAACATTGCTTACTTGTGTAAAGTGTAGCCTAAGGGCCTTTTGAGAAAATGTGTGATGCTGCTATTCATTAGAAATGTTGACTTATGGTCCACTGTTTAAGTCTAAAGGTTTATTTTTGTTCAAATCCTAGCCTCTTTCCCAGCAGTGTGATTTTATTAGAGGAACTTTCTTCTCTGGAAGCAGGCAGCTGAAAAAACAAGTTGGGTCTAGCTACATCTTTGGATGATAATTATGTGTCCTAAAAGATAAATGAAACACAATACACCATAAAAATGTATTTTGCTATAGTCTTCTCTTGTGGTTTAAATGCCACCTGGAAGCGTAATAGCCTACCTTTGAATGTAATGTAAAAACCAAAAGAACTTTTGAACCCAACATATTGATCCTCTCCCTTCAACACTATGTGCCAGGACCACTTTTGCACAAAAGTATATTTTATTTTTTCAGGTAAGTTAATAGCAAATTCTAATTTACAATGACAGCCTACCCCAGCAACACTGGGCCAATTGTGCGCCGCCCTATTGGATTCCCAATCACAGACGGTTGTGATACAGCCTGTACAGGACTGGACTGTAGTGACATCCCTAGCATTGAGATGCAGTGCCTTAGACCGCTGCGCCACTCAGGAGCCCAGATCTCACTCTAATTAATTTAAACATAGGTCACTCTGCACCAGTAAACCGCCTGGAGTCTATATGAAAGAGAACCCTCCAAGTTCTGATCAAACTAGAACGGCACCCACTCCCTGTATGTCCTCAGGCCACGTGATTCATCCATGACCCCCAGTCAGCCCACCCAGGTTACAGGAACACTGGAGACCCAGGCCATGGCACTGCCCTGCCCACAGACAGAGCCTCCACGCTGGGTGACCAACTACAGTTAGCCTCCATGGAATGGTGGAGAAAACACTGACTCATGCCTAGTGAATGCATTGGTAAACCATGTATGGCCATTTTAAAGGACCATTACAGCCAAATTGTATCTTTATACTGCTACAGATAAAGCTGATGAGGAATGAGGCTTTGAAAAGATGATTGTTGACACACCCTGCTGCTCTAGAAAATATAATGGTAAAGAGCAAGATATCAGATTGAGGACTTGTAAATGTTGATATGTTGGCCATCTTTGAGAGAATTACATACAAATCTACCCCCATAATTCCAATACAAGAGGATTCAGCAGTCAATCTGGTTGACATTTCTCTCATGTCCTCTTTACACATAGGAAGGTTGCCAAAAGGATATTTTGCAAGAAGCATGGGAGGTTTATTTCACATATGCTGTGTGGTAGGAAAGGGAATTCTTTAATATGTTGCTAGGGAGAACAGGCCTGTCCCTCTCCTGAGATTTGCTTGTAGGCACTTGGCTCTCAAAGTACATTCAAATTGACAGAACACACTATAATAGATCTATTCTGTAGTACTACAGTCAAGAGATGATTAGTGATTGTTCCCTCATCTACCAATCAGCAAATCATCCATAGAAGGGAAACCAAACGGGAGCAAAGCCACTTCCAAATCCCAATCATCTATCAACTAAGCATCATCTATCTAATACAAGTCAACTAAGCATCATTTATCTAATACAAGTCAACTAAGCATCATCTATCCAATACAAGTCAACTAAGCATCATCTATCCAATACAAGTCAACTAAGTATCATCTATCCAATACAAGTCAACTAAGTATCATCTATCTAATACAAGTCAACTAAGCATCATTTATCTAATACAAGTCAACTAAGTATCATCTATCTAATACAAGTCAACTAAGCATCATCTAAGCATCATCTATCTAATACAAGTCAACTAAGCATCATCTATCCAATACAAGTCAACTAAGTATCATCTATCTAATACAAGTCAACTAAGCATCATTTATCTAATACAAGTCAACTAAGCATAATTTATCTAATACAAGTCAACTTAGCATCATCTATCTAATACAAGTCAACTAAGCATCATCTATCTAATACAAGTCAACTAAGCATCATCTATCTAATACAAGTCAACTAAGTATCATCTATCCAATACAAGTCAACTAAGCATCATCTATCTAATACAAGTCAACTAAGTATCATCTATCTTATACAAGTCAACTAAGCATCATCTATCTAATACAAGTCAACTAAGTATCATCTATCTAATACAAGTCAACTAAGCATCATTTATCTAATACAAGTCAACTAAGCATCATTTATCTAATACAAGTCAACTAAGCATCATCTATCTAATACAAGTCAACTAAGCATCATCTATCTAATACAAGTCAACTAAGCATCATTTATCTAATACAAGTCAACTAAGCATCATCTATCTAATACAAGTCAACTAAGCATCATTTATCTAATACAAGTCAACTAAGCATCATCTATCTAATACAAGTACGCAAAATTTCTAGTGGTTGATCAATTGTTTTGCAAGCAAATATTGTTGGGAAATGGAGGTGTTTGATGGACAGGAATTATAATAATGGTAGGCTAATATAAACATATTATAGACCTAACCCTAACCATAATGATAGAACATATGCATTTTCCATTGGTAAGGAGA
>QNTS01001294.1:85802-109396 GCA_003317085.1 Hucho hucho | reverse complement strand
CAACTAAGCATCATCTATCTAATACAAGTCAACTAAGCATCATCTATCTAATACAAGTCAACTAAGCATCATCTATCTAATACAAGTCAACTAAGCATCATCTATCTAATACAAGTCAACTAAGCATCATCTATCTAATACAAGTCAACTAAGCATCATCTATCCAAGACAAGTCAACTAAGCATCATCTATCTAATACAAGTCAACTAAGCAAATAGAAAAACATCTATGATGTATAACGAATCTAACTAGGACAGGGTGGTGTGTGTGTGTGGCAGTAGGAGATAGCAGAGAGTTGGAGGAAACTGCTTGACATGCATTGCATACAGCTTTTGGACAGTGGTTCTTAGGCACCAGGGGCCTCATTTATTACCAAAAAGTACTAAACCTTGCATGCGCCAGTTTTCCCTCAAACGTTGGTATTTATCCATTTTGAACTTGACGGCAATGTGTGCGTATCACCACATAAATCTAAGACCATGCAGCAAATCATCCATAGAAGGGAAACCAAACGGGAGCAAAGCCACTTCCAAATCCCAATCATCTATCTAATACAAGTCAACTAAGCATCATCTATCTAATACAAGTCAACTAAGCATCATCTATCTAATACAAGTACGCAAAATTTCTAGTGGTTGATCAATTGTTTTGCAAGCAAATATTGTTGGGAAATGGAGGTGTTTGATGGACAGGAATTATAATAATGGTAGGCTAATATAAACATATTATAGACCTAACCCTAACCATAATGATAGAACATATGCATTTTCCATTGGTAAGGAGATTGCATAGCAGCATGTCGCCTAATATATTTATTTTACTTTTATTATATAGGCCTAAATCATAATCATTTTGCAGGGCATGTCTCTCCTTTTCTCACGACTGGATTATTCCTGCACAACAAATATTAGGCTAACATTTATCCATCGCTCATTCAATAGCCAACCATGCTGAAAGTAAATAAACCAGGAGCCTATGGCAGTATGGGTATGCTACAGTATTGCAGTGCGAAGGACAGCAACATAATAGCCTATTTAATCTCAGAGCCTATACTAAGGCAAAAGATATAAACACAATCATGTATTGATAAGTAAAATATTGAACAACAATTAATCTGTTGCATAGAAGTGTGGGCTGATGCAGCATTTACTTTTAAATTATAGAAACTGGCCCAGTTCCAACATTTCCAAATTATATAGAAAAGTAGGGAGTTTTTGTAAAAGGGGAGACCCATGCTGCTGGGACACTATAGCAACACCTCACAATGAGGTTATAGCCTGCTCAGCAAATAGCTTTAGCATTGTTATTCCCATTGCAACGGCAGGCTTATCAAACCCAACAAGCCAGCCCTTAGAGAGCAGGAAAGGTGTAGAGATCCTTCAGAGAGATCAGTGTGGGACAGAGAGGCAGAGACGAGGTGCAGTCTGCTGAGATCTGACTCCCAGGGAAAC
The DNA here is from genome assembly GCA_003317085.1 of Hucho hucho. NCBI lineage: Eukaryota > Metazoa > Chordata > Actinopteri > Salmoniformes > Salmonidae > Hucho > Hucho hucho. The sequence continues at coordinate 107,945 of QNTS01001294.1, read as the reverse complement.
ACTCCACACTCCCCTCCCTCCTAAATGTTCTCATCCTAGCCTGGGCTGTGGAACTAAGCCTGTGGATGATTACACTGAGACCGCACATCAACTACACTCTAACATTTAGTTTATTCTCAAACCATCAGAAACATCACTTCATCTCAACATCTAAGCTAGTTCATTCTCACAGCCACAAACTTAAAATCAATGTTTAAATTATTCTCACACAAGAAGGCACATGTCCTTGAGTGGAGTTGTTACTGTAAGCTCTTTGTTTCTTTAGCCCTACTTACTGTTCTGTATATCTGGAGCCTTACTGTAACTGAGATGCAGAGGGACCATGTAGGCTCCAAGTAACAAGCTTACACTCTGCAACACACCCCTCAAAGCTAAATAGGCAAAACTATTTATTACTGTAAAAGTCGACGAGAACAATAGCACATTACAAGTCACTACAGAGGAGCAGAAGAATAATTGTTTCAGGTGATTAACTATTTAGGGAGCGGCAGCCGAGGTGTCGGTTTTGGAGAGTCTTTTGGAGTGTCCGCCAGGCTCCCCTGCCACAACCGATCTGTCAGATTCCGCTCCTGATCCCCAGGTTTGTCCCCTTTGATGGCGTCGGGGAGGGCGTACTGTCACGTATACTCCCTCTTCCGGCCTCTAGGTCATCAGGCTGCTGATTATCCCGCACACCTGTCACCATCATCTCATGCACCTGTGCCTCATGACACGTACCTGGACTCCATCACCTTCTTGATTATCTTCCCTAAATCTGTTACTCCCTTTGGTTCTTTCCTCGGGTGTTATTGACTCTGTTTTCATGTCGGGGCGTTGTTTGTGTTTCGTGTTCATTGTTTCTTTTATTTATCAATAAAACACTCACTCCCTGAACTTGCTTCCCGACTCTCAGCGCACTCGTTACATCATCCAAACGTTGGTGAGTATTGGAGGCAGGCATTAGCCATTGACGGCCCTGTTCCTCCTCCACATGATTAAGAGGCTTATCGTGTAAAACAGGGCGGCACCATGCTGGGCAAAGAGAGAGTGACACCAGTCCCCTGCCCAGGGTCTGCACATCCTGTCCCTCCCCACATCTCAGCCTGCCTGCCCGCCAGCCAACCAAACCAGCACCCAGCTGACTGTAGCAGTTAAACTATTAAAGTTAATGAGAATCAATGGGGGTGTTAAAAGTATTTGCAGTGGATCCCAGAAGGCTCCTGAGCTCTCTTTATTAGCCTGTAAACAGAGCTCTGGGGCCTCATTTATAAAACTGTGCAGAGGATTCATGTCCAAAGGTAGCGTACGGATGAAACACAGAAAGTGCTTATGCACAAAAATATTCTGATTTATAACACAGTGCGCACGCACATCCCACGGCGGTTTCCCTTTATAAATCACAATCAACTCGAAAATTTGGGACATGTGAGCGAGCGTCTTGTCCCACCCTTTTAACGCCCATAGTTGCCTATAAATAGTCAGTGAAACTCCCCTAATTAATATTCATCCATACTGACTGCATGACGACAATGACGGCAAATCCCGACAGAAAGGCTGAAGAAAGAAATTTCACCCAGTGCGAAATGGAAGTTCTTGTAGGGGAGGTTGAAGCGGACACACTGTGGGCATTACAAATGCCAAAAAGGCGTTAGAGTGGCAGCATGTGGCAGACGCTGTGAATGCTGCTGGCTCAGAAGGTCGGACCCTCTCAAAAATAAAAAAGAACCTGTCCGACATAAAAGTGGAGGCCAAAAAGCGCATAGCCTGACACAGACAAAGTGTTTGTGCCACGGGCAGGGGAAAGGGGACGCCAGAGCTCAACTCCCTTGATGAGCGACTTTCCGGTAGTATAGGGGAATCCCTCCTGAGTGGAGTAGTGACGGAGGTGGAGGGGGACACGGACACGCAAGATGCACCGGATGATCCAGGTATATAATTTGTATTCCCTCATTTGAAAATAGTAATCCAAATGCATTCAAGTTGTGTTTAAACATTTATTTACACAAACAATTGTGAAATTTTCAATTGTTTTTAATCGCTCCAGTGGGACTGCAGCTGAGCAGGAGCTGAGAGCGCTAAGCCCTGGCGTCTCCACTGCACCTCATGCTCTCCACTGCACCTCATGTATCACAATCCTCCAGCAGCTGTGTCCTCAGAGATGCAGTCCTGAAAACGCAAAGAGACACCATCGACGCTATTAACGAGGTTGCCAAGGAGTTGAAGTGGGACAGGCACGGCTTGGTATCTGCAGGTGCTTCTCTGTAAAGCTGGGCCCACTACAGCACAGAGATCCAAAAGAACAGCTCTTGGTAAATCGGAACCAGCTCATAAGCCACTCATCATCATTGGCCAGTAAATCTTGCTGGTCTCTGAAAATTCGCTTTCTCAGAATTCTTCCATTCACCAAATCTTCCAACAGTGCCAAAGCAGCCATTGTGCGTCATTATGCATTGTAATTGCATGCCTTTTATAACCACCTATTTGATTGTCAAAGCTCCCACTTGCATAACACCTTCAGGTGTGGTAATTAGCCTGATTGTAACAGACAATGACAGGGCCATTATCACATTGACAGTTCTGCGCAACGAACGTGATAACAATATATGAAACTATGCACTCGTACCTGCCAAACTGAGGCATCGAAAACGAAAATCAGTTTAAATGTAATTTGTCTTACTGTTCACCTTATGATTTATGAGAATACATTTCATAACATGCAAGTATTGTTTAATAATTAACAATTCAATTTGATTCCCGATTAAACTGTACAACATATTTGAGGGATTCTTTAAAAAAAACATATCTCCGTTTGTATCAGATTTTTTGCGTGTTTTTTTGTGTGCACTCCAGGGAACTTCATATATAATTTATTTTACACAATGGTATCAATTTCAAAGCGTTTCTCAAGTTTCATCCTTCTGCCATCAGAGTCGCAATTTCTCATTTCTCCAGTTTATGTGCGTATGTATGGGTCAAAGTATGCGTGGAGGACCGCACATTCTCCCGTGAAGTTTGTTTTTTATAAATCCAAAAGTTTGCTTAGAAAGTTGCGCAGGCCTTCTTTTGTGCCAACACAACGTTTATAAATGTTATTTTATTTATTTCACCTTTATTTAACCAGGTAGGCAAGTTGAGAACAAGTTCTCATTTACAACTGCGACCTGGCCAAGATAAAGCAAAGCAGTTCGACACATACAACAACACAGAGTTACACATGGAGTAAACAAACAATAATACAGTAGAAAAACAAATATATATACAATGTGTGCAAATGAGGTAAGATAAGGAACGTAAGGCAATAAATAGGCCATGGTGGCGAAGTAATTACAATATAGCAATTAAACACTGGAATGGTAGATGTGCAGTAGATGAATGTGCAAAGTAGAAATACTGGGGTGCAAAGGAGCAAGATAAATAAATAAATACGGTAGGGGTTGAGGTAGTTGGTTGGGCAATTTACAGATGGTCTATGTACAGGTGCAGTGATCTGTGAGCTTCTCTGACAGCTGGTGCTTAAAGCTAGTGAGGGAGATATGTCTCCAGCTTTAGTGATTTTTGCAGTTCGTTCCAGTCATTGGCAGCAGAGAACTGGAAGGAAAGGTGGCCAAAGGAGGAATTGGCATTGGGGGTGACCAGTGAGATATACCTGCTGGAGTGCGTGCTACGGGTGGGTGCTGCTATGGTTACCAGCGAGCTGAGATAAGGCGGGGCTTTACCTAGCAGGGACTTGTAGATGACCTGGAGCCAGTGGGTCTCATTGACGTTTATGCAGCGAGGGCCAGCCGACTAGAGCATACAGGTCACAGTGTGGGTGGTATAAGGGGCTTTCGTGACAAAATGGATGGCACTGTGATAGACTGCATCCAGTTTGCTGAGTAGAGTATTGGAAACTGTTTTGTAGATGACATCGCCGAAGTCGAGGATCGGTAGGATAGTCAGTTTTACTAGGGCAAGTTTGGCGGCATGAGTGAAGGAGGCTTTGTTGCGAAATAGAAAGCCGATTCTAGATTTGATTTTGGATTGTAGATGTTTAATGTGAGTCTGGAAGGAGAGTTTACAGTCTAACCAGGCACCTAGGTATTTTATAGTTGTTCACATATTCTAGGTCAGAGCCGTCCAGGGTAGTGATGCTAGTCAGGCGGGTGCAGGCAGCGAACGGTTGAAAAGCATGCATTTGGTTTTACTAGCGTTTAAAAGCAGTTGGAGGCCACGGAAGGAGTGTTGTAAGGCATTGAAGCTCATTTGGAGGTTAGTTAATACTTAAGGATCATTGTGGCGCTAGTGCCCCAATCCCGACACTACCCGGAGAAATGTAAGGCGCCAAATTCAAAATCCAAAAGTAGAATTATAAAACATTCATCAATATACAAGTGTTGCATACTCTTCAAAAGCGTAGACTCTTGGCAATCTCACAGCGTTGTCAGATTTCAAAAAGGCTTTACAGCGAAAGCACAACATTTGATTGTCTGGTGGACAGCACCTCACATATTTTCTGCATTAGCATAGTTTCATAACCAGCGCGGGTCTCACAAAACACATAAAATAGTTAAAATAAATTGCTTACCTTTGATGATCTTCTGCTGAGGGCAATCCGAAGTGTCCAAGCAAGACAATCCATGTTCCTTTTGTTAGAAAAAGTCATTGTTTATATCCATAATTCTCAGTTTGGTTGGCGCGTTATGTTCAGAAAATCCACCGTCCACTCGCCCATTGTACAGGGAAGAGAAAGCGTTCAAATTATACCTATCAACTTTGCCAAAACAAATCAATCATCATTTATAATGTATCCTTAGGTACACTTTTATGTATATTAACTATAATATTTCACACGGATAATAACCTGGACGATAGAAAAGTAAAATCCCGAGGAGCGCGCTCACGGTCTTGCGCTCAAAACACAAAAGCCACTTCCTCCATCCACCTACATATTCTTCTTCTGTAAGGTTGTTATTCAAGGTAAACACATGAAACCTTGTCTAAAGATCGTTGACATCTAGTGGAAGCCATAGATACTGCAACCTGGGTCCTAAGTTACAGCAAATCCCATAAACAGCTTTTAGAAAAAATGCATGTCACAAAAAAACATTTTTCCGGACAGAAATTCCTCGGGTTTTCACCTGCCATATCAGTTCTGTTATACTCACAGACATTATTTTAACAGAGTGTTTTCTATCCAATAGTACTAATTATGTGCATAACCTAGTTTCTGGGCCTGAGTGGCAGGCATTTTACTTTGGGCACGCCAGACTCTCCAAACTCCCGAATACTGCCCCAGTGCCTGTAGAGGTTAAGCATGTCCCAGTTTAGGTCACCTAACAGAACAAACTCTGAAAATAGATGGGGGGCAATCAATTCACATATGGTGTCCAGGGCACAGCTGGGAGGTGAGGGGGGTCTATAACAGGCAGCAACAGTGAGAGACTTATTTCTGGAGAGATTAATTTTTTAAATTAGAAGTTCGAACTGTTTGGGCATAGACCAAGAAAGTATGACAGAACTTTGCAGGCTATCTCTGCAGCAGATTGCAACTCCTCCCCCTTTGGCAGTTCTTTCTTGGCGGAAAATGTTGTAGTTGGGTATGCAAATCTCAGAATTTTTGGTGGCCTTCCTAAGCCAGGATTCAGACGCGGCAAGGACATCAGGGTTGGCGGAGTGTGCTAAAGCAACGAGTAAAACAAACTTAGGGAGGAGGCTTCTGATGTTAACATGCATGAAACTAATGCTTTTTCGATTACAGAAGTCAACAAATGAGAGTGCCTGGGGACACGCAAGGCCTGGGTTTACCTCCACATCCCCCGAGGAACAGAGGAGGAGTAGGATGAGGGTACAGTTAAAGGCTATCAAGACTGGTCGTCTAGTGCGTTGGGTACAGAGAATAAAAGGAGCAGATTTCTGGGCGTGGTAGAATAGATTCACGGCATAATGTGCAGACAGGGGTATGGTGAGGTGCGGGTAGAGTGGAGGTAAGCCCAGGCACCGAGTGATGATAAGAGTGGTGGGATCTCTGGAGGTGCTGGTAATACTGGGTGAGGTCAAAGGAGGAATCTGAGGCATGTAGAGTGGGACGGGGGGCTCCACTGTAAACTAAAACAATGAAACGGGGCGCCGTGTCGACAAGGGGTCCAACCCAGATGGCGAGAGAGGTATTGTTGTTGTGGTACTTTCCTTTGCTAGCCGGGAGATGCGCCTGGCTCGCGGCAACTGGTGCTAGCTTCCTTGGCAGGGGCGTTAGCCACTATAGCCACTCGGTAGCAGCGATGAATCTGGTGCCAGGGTCAAGAGCTTACAGCAAGGAACCGGTGGAGTAGTGGGTTCTAGCCGTGTTTGGGTGGAGTCCGGGTGAACACTGAAGAAGCCGGGAGGTGGGTCTGGCTCAGAGCTGGGTCACTCGGTGGCAGCTAGCTAGCTGTGGAGATCAGGTGTAGTGGTCCAGGGTTTACGGCAGGGATCCGGTGTTGTAGTGGAGAAACAGTCCGATAGTGATAGGCTGGTGAGTATTATCCAGGCTAAAAAAGGTCTGGTGTCTGTGCAGAAGGTAAAGGCTAACAGTGACTAAATAGCTAGTAGCTAGTTAGCTGGCTAGCTTCCGATGGAGTTCTGTCTAAAAGGTCTAAAAAATCGCGGTTCTGTAGCACATTGGGTGAGGCAGGTTACCGGAAGGTATATTTAATATAAAATGGAAAAGAGATTGAAAATAAATTTGAAATGTATACAAAAAAGACGAAAAATACAAAAGTACACGAGAGGATGAACAAAAACACGTCTGCACTGCTACGCCATCTTGGATTTATAAATGAGGCCCCTGGTCTCCCATCCGCCAGCACCAAATGGACTGTGTTGATCAGCAGGTCAAGCTAGGTTGGCTCCGGCTCTTTAATTGCCTGTGTCACTCATCATTCTTGCCCCAACAGCTGTCATTACCTCCCAGGTAAGCCAGGGCCAGCAGCACTCATTGCAGTTCAAAGCCAGGCTTGAGGCATGACCAGATTACATATCAGAGGAGTTGTCTTCACTTTGCTGGACTGACATGGAGCTCACTGGTCCTCCTTATCATCACCGATGAGAATAAAGGGCTGGATAATGTGAATTCAATAGGATGGAGGCAATAGTTACAGGCTTACTGGAGTATGAGACAACTCCTTATTTGTGCACGTCTTGCATTTATCGGCTTCAGCCTCACTTGGTTCAATGCGAGGCAGATCAGTTTAAATTTTTATTTGTCGTATAGGATACTGTCACGCCTGCTCCCGCTCTCCCTCTCTGGCGCTCGAGGGCACCAGGCTGCCCTTCATTATGTACATATGTCACCATCATTACGCACCTCAGCGCTCATTGAACTCACCTGGACTCCTTCCCTTTGATGATTGCCCCCTCTATAATGGTCTGCTCCCCCGTTTGTTCCCTGTGTCTGCATTAATGTCGTTATGTGTTCTTGTCCAGACGCTGTCCTGTCCTGTTCCGTTCCATGTCCGTTGATAATTAAATGTTTACTCCCTGTACCTGCATCTCCTCTCTACCAGCGTCGCTCTTTTCAGAATGCAGACACCACTAAAAGAAGCATCAGGGAGTTTTGGTTGGTGACGTCGGGTCCGAGTGCCGTCTCCGAAGGAACTGGGGGTGCCTCAGCTAGCTCGTCGGGCTTCCACGCCTTAGCTGGCTCGAGAGGTCGTCTTGCCTCGGTGGGCTCGGCAGGGCCCACCCCATGTCATGCTTCAGCTGACCCATCAGGTTCCCACGCCTCAGCCGGTTTGTCAGGCTCCCACGCCTAAGCGGGAATGTTGGGCTTTCACGCCTCAACCGGAAAGTGGTGCTCGCCAGGCTCCCATGCCTCTGCTGGTTCATTGGGCTTCTACGCCCAAGCCGGCTGGTCCAGTGCCCATGCCTCGGCCGGCCCGTCAGGCTCACCCAGGTGGGAAGCCGGGTTGTGCCCCTAGAGGGGGGGCGGTACTGTCACGACTGCTCCCGCTCTCCCTCTCTGGTGCTCGAGGGCGCCAGGCTGCCCTTCATTACGCACACCTGTCACCATCATTACGCGCAGCAGCTCTTATTGGACTTACCTGGACTCTTCCCTTTGTATAACTGTCTGCTCCCCCGTTTGTTCCCTGTGTCTGCATTAATGTCGTTATGTGTTCTTGTCCAGACGTTCCATGTCTGTTGATAATTAAATGTTCACTCCCTGTACCTGCTTCTCATCTCTACCAGCGTAACTACTTACAGGATACAATTGATATACACTGTCCAACGAAATGCTTACTTCCAGGTTCCTTCTCGACAATGTAACAACAACACGAAATAATAAAAGATAAGAACACAAACACAAAGTACATTTCTCAGTAGAATAGAATACAGGAGAGCATATTTACGTATCAGGGAAGGGCGGATTGGGGGGCAAGTGTTTACAGTGTTTGACAATTGCTTACACATGATTTCTTAAACTATGGCTCCTTTTCTCTGGACTCTACATACAAAATCCCAAAACACACACACAAAATGCAAACGTCACACATCTCTTGCAAAACAAAACAATTAATTTTGCATGTTCAGTGGGCAGTGGAGTCCACTGCAGTTTGTCATAGCACTCACGTATGTGCGTAAATATATACAGTATGTATGGATATTCAGTATATATTTACACTATAAACATAAATGCAAGGGGGGAATGTATTTCTCAAAACATTGTATTTTCATCCAGATTTCGGGATGAACAGTAACAGACAAAACAAATACAGTGGAAGATAAACAAATAGGCGTGTTACTATAAAGAAAAAAACAATTAGGGTGCATCCTGTCTCCTATTTGGGTCTGGCCACTGCACGTCATCAACATCACAAGTGATGTTCTCTCTGGCTAAACAGCGGAGGAAGTAACGTCTGGAGTGGCGTATCCAGCCCTGGTATGCCCCCTCTTCGATGTCACCACAGCCCTCCTCCATCGTCTGGAGAAGGGGTATGCTTTGGTGGGGTTGGCGATCGTATATATTCCAACGCCATGCCGAAAATAACTATTCTATTGGGTTTATAAATGGAGAATATGGTGGCAGGTTGAGCATCAAAACTTGCGGATAGTCAATGAACCAATTGCAGAGCAGCCCGGTGGAAACTTACGTTGTCCCAGATGACAACAAACTTGGACTACTCTGGCCCATTCCTCTGGTCATTGGGAACGAGGATATTATGCAGGATGTGCAAGGAAGGTGATAATGTTGGCAGTATTGTAAGGACCAAGAGTGGCATGATGATGAAGGACACCGTTCTGACTAATGGCTGCACACATTGTGATGTTGCCACCACACTGTCCAGGGACATTGACGATGGCGCGGTGTCACATCAGGTTTTTTCCCCTGCGTCTTGTTTTGGCTAGGTTAAAGCCGACCTCATCAACATAGACGAAATCACGATGCTCTGCAGCAGCATCTAGTTCCATAACTCTCTGAAACAGACAAGACAAAACATTATTGTTTGACAGTATGAATAGACATAGAGCAGTCAATATGTCGCACAATACACTGGAATACAGTACCAATGACAGGATAGTATAGCTTACTTGTACGTATCCATAGCGCTGTCACGCCCTGATCTGTTTCACCTGTCTTTGTGCTTGTCTCCACCCCCCTCCAGGTGTTGCCCATCTTCCCCACTTATCCTCTGGGTATTTATACCTGTGTTTTCTGTCTGTCTGGGCCAGTTCGTCTTGTTTGTCAAGCTTACCAGCGTTCATCCTGTCAGCTCCTGTCTTTTTCCCTGCCCCTACTTTTCTCGTCCTCCTGGTTTTTGACCCTTGCCTGTCCTGACCTTGTACCCGCCCGCCTGACCACTCTACTCGTCCTGGACCCTGAGCCTGCCTGCCGTTCGGTACCTTTGTTCCACCTCTGAATTACTGAACTCTGCCTGTCCTTGACCCTGAGCCTGCCTGCCTTGACCTGTCGTTGCCTGCCCCTGGTGTTACAATAAACATTGTTACTTCACACGGTCTGCATTTGGGTCTCACCTGATAGCGCAGTTGTTTCACTCTGTCAGACTTTTGCTCAAATGGTACTCTGTAGAGCTTCTTCACATGAATCTGATGGTGTTTCAGGAGATGGCCAAGTACAGATAAACTCACCATATTTATGTTACTGAATGTTGTGTTGTCAGTGATGTGGTGTTGCAGTTGCGTAAATGTATGCTGTTGTTGGAAATGACCATATTCACTATGTGTTGCCAGTGTATTCCTCCATTGAAGGGTCATCTAGCAATTCTGCAAAAACATGATGTGAATGGTTAGGGTGCAAGATTTCTTTCAGTATGAAATGAAATGTTACTGTAGTGCTGCAAGTACAGTAGCATGGTATAGAGGGTAGGTTTACGTGGTCAACCAAAGTGTCCGGGATCTCATCTGTGATTGTTCTCCTTCCTCCTCTTCCTTGTCCCACACCTTGTCCTCTTCCCCCTCCTCGTCATTGTCCTCCTCATTGTCCTCTAACTCTCTCTCCAGAATTGGCCTCTATTGTTGTCCAAACCAAGAAAGCCAACCTGAAGCCTATTTATAGTGCTCAAGCTCTGACTTCTAAGTGGATAAATTAGCTAGAAGTGTTTTCACACGTGAGCACTGGGTGTAGGTAATCGGTAAATGAGTGTGGCATTTTGAATGGCAGTGTTTCCCAAACAAAACACAAGACATGTTAGTTTTGAATGATGTGTCTAATGTAGAGAACTGTGTTTAGTGTTTTGCAAAAAGTGTGTTGTACAATTGCAAACTGAGTGTAAAGCAGATAATGTGCTTGCAGTTTTGCAGACTTGGTCTGAAGATTAGATACATGGTTTCACTGAGTGTGCCTCAAGTACCTCTTTTAGTATGCATAAGGTAGTTGTGTGTATAAGGTAGTTGTTGTGAATTTGTTAGATTACTTGTTAGATACTACTGCATGGTCGGAACTAGAAGCACAAGCATTTCGCTACACTCGCATTAACATCTGCTAACCATGTGTATGTGACAAATAAAATTTGATTTGATTTGATTTGATTTGATTGTAAAAAACTAACTTGTGGAGTATTAGGAAAAGTAAATAAGAGTCTGGTAGCTGCAGTTGTGGTGTGTGTGTGCTAAGGTGTGGAGAGTCAGTGCCGGTGGTCAGTCCAGTTCAAGTGTTCAGCATCTGATGGTTTGTAATCTGAACAAAAATATAAACGCAACATGCAACAATTTACAGTTCATATAAGGAAATCAGTCAATTGAAATACATTAATTAGGCCCTGATCTATGGATTTCACATGACTGGGAAGACAGAATATGCATCTGTTGGTCACAGATACACTACATGACCAAAAGTATGTGGATACCTGCTCGTCGAACATCTCATTACAAAATCATGGGCATTAATATGGAGTTTGTCCCCCCTTTACCGCAATAACAGCCTCCACTCTTCTGGGAAGGCTTTCCGCTAGATGTTGGAAAATTGCTGCGGGGACTTCCATTCAGCTACAAGAGCATTAAAGCTGAAGTTTTTAATATAAATCACCACCTCCCACTTTTTAAATGGATGACATTATTTTGCACAGTACAGGGTTAATATAGCCTACGGTACTACAAGGCTGATCATTTCAATGGGAGATGAATGGCATTTCAGGGAATGTTATAAGCTTACCTCTCATATTAGACTGAGAGCAGGCTTCAGAGCCTATTGAAAGAGGGTAATTAACCATTAAGATTAGAGTTGAGGATGACAATGAACATCAGACCAGACTCATCAGCATACAGGATCAGTCTCAGCCTGCATGGAGAGATTACACACTGGGCTGGCTGAATCAGCATGCCTGCTGCTTTTCTCATTTAGCTCAGAAATTAGCTCTGGAAATGTCCAGCTGTTATGAATGAAGGATAGCATATTATTCAAGAAACAGTCTGCCCTTGACTATATTGGTCCTATCTGTTTGACATGTAAAACTTTAAACTTTGTTTTCACAGTTCTGCACTTTTTCTATGACTTGGCAGTGACCTTCGTAACCATTTCATTTACTGTTATCACTTTTAAAAGAGTTGATTTTCAGCAGTTTGGTTTGTGACGTTTTTACTATCAAATGCTCCAGGGAGGCAGCAGAGAGAAGCATGAGGGAGAACACTGCCTATTTGCAGTAGTATTGGCCTCTTTGTGTCCATCCCTCCCCTTGCTCTTGGATCCATTAACTTCCACTGAGAATCTTCCAGGGAGAGTTGAGCCGATCTGCCACTTCATATACAAGGCTGCTTTAAGGTCTTGACTTGAGACCAGAATAAGTATTATATTCCTCCTAAATCAAATTACTGTAAGTGACACAGCCAGGTACTCTCCAGATCCTCACAGTATCTCCATATTGTTTCTGTTCCATACCCTGTAGTCAATCATGCTATTGTGAGGGGTTTATAATTAATATGGAAAATTAACAACAGATTCTTTGTGATTTTGTATGGAAAAAATTCCACAGTGTTGATTTAGCCCTGTCACCATTTTGCTTTTATTCTCCAGCTGGTTTTGAATGTGATTTATTTTTGCTTATTTGTGGGTGAAATGCAATGTCCTCGAATGCTGCCAGGATCCTAACCTGCCAAATACTAGGCTGGGGCTTTGTGTGAGAGGGCTGGGAATGATTTCCCCTGTCTTTCTATTGGCCATGGAAGCAACGTGAACATGTGCCTATGGCTGTTAAACAAGGCCCACTGGCTCCCAGCCAACTCGTAAATAACGGAACTGGAAAGCTCTCATAAGCCCGCCTTCAGTGGGAGCTCCCCCCTCTAGGAGGCTGGATCCTGTGCACTGAGACTCTGTCTGCTGCAACGCCTCTGTGGCTCAGAAATCCACAGCGGTGTATGCAAATTTACATGAAGTGTATCAACTGGGTCCATTAATTTCTTGATCGCCCTCCTTATGTTGCTCAAGGCGAGGTTTCTTAAACCATGCATAGGCCCTAAGTAAGATAAGATTCCAGAACTGCTGCAGGTTTCTCTTTCCCTCTTTGCTAAGTCTGTTGGTTATTTGGCTTACTCTGTGAGTGGATCGTCTGAATCTACTCTCCCTGGATGTTGAATTGGATATTTTTGCAAGCAAATAGTTCTGGCAGTTGGGAACTACTCTTAACTTCTTAGGGAGCGGCAGCTGAAGTGTCGGTTTTGGAGAGTCTGGCGTGCCCAAAGTAAAAGGCCTGCCACTCAGGCCCAGAAACTTCCACTGGATGTCAACAGTCTCTAGACAGTTGGTGATGTTAGGTTGCTCTGGATGGTAATAGAAGAAGAATTTTGAACTAGTCATCGGATGTAAACAGAAGAGGAGGCGCGTTCATGGGCTCACGCGCGCTGTGGTTTTTTCCTTTCCTATCGTCCAGTTTATAATCCGGTTGAAATATTATAGTAAATATACATAAGTGTTCCTAAGGATACATTATCAATGATGTTTGATTGTTCTTGGACAAGTGTATAGGTATAGGTTGAACACGTTCTCTTCACGGTTCAATGGGCGAGTGGACGCTGTATTTTATGAACATAACGCGCCAACCAAACGGAGATTTATGGACATAAACAACGACTTTTTCTAACAAAAGAAGCATGAATTGTCTTCGTTGGACACTTCGGACTATCCTCAGCAGAAGATCATCAAAGGTAAGGGATTTTATATTAGCGATTTTATGTGTTTTATGGATTTATGCTAATGCATAAAATATGAGAGGGGCTATCCTCAAACAATCAAATGTTGTGCTTTCGCTGTAAAGCCTTTTTGAAATCTGACACTGTGATATTGCCAAGATTCAGAGCTTTTGATGACTATGCAACACTTGTATATTGATGAATGTTTAATAATTCAACTTTTGGATTTTGAATTTGGCGCCTTACATTTCACCGGGTAGTGTCGGGAGTGGGGCGCAAATGGTTTTGTCTATCTTTGGTTAGCGAAGTCATATAATCTGAATTAAAGTTTTTTGGTGCACAGCAGGGCAGAAATCCTATTATTGTGTCCATCAAATCTCATCAACATCTTGGTACCCCATTTGGCTTGATGCAAGGCCACAGTGCTAAAGTAGCCAATGGAGGACATTTGGCTTGGATTGGCAGAGCTTGGATGAGAACAGGTACAAAAATAATAAGGTGCCCTGGAGGGGTTCTTGATCAATTCTTGGTGATTGTAATGATTCCAAGGCACTCTTAAAAGTTATTGAAAGTTAAAATGCCTTTCTTTTTAACATAATGTCTGTGAGTATAACAGAACTCATTTAGCAGGCAAAAACCAGAGAAAAAACCATCCGGAAATCAGTTTCTGGTGACCTTTGGCTCTGTTAGACACACTCCCTATTGAATTCATTTGTTACCAGGACTGAGACTGCAGTACCTATGGCTTCCACTAGATGTCAACAGTCTATTTACAAAGACTCAGAGAGATTGGAGTAAACACAACGAATAGGTACAGGAAATGGCATGGGGACCTGAAATGTCAACAAGTTTTCTCGGGCGCGAGTCTGGCAGGAGCACCCCACTTTATTTTACATATATAAGGTATAGGTGACCATCCGAGTGAAATATTATCGCTAATATTCATAAAAGGATAGCTAAGGATGCATTTTAACTGGTATTTGATTGTTCTTGGACAAGTGTATAGGTATAGGTTGAACGAGTTCTCTTCATGGTTCAGTGGGCGAGTGGACGCTGTATTTTATGAACATAATGCGCCAACCAAACAGAGATTTATGGATATAATAAATTACTTTTTCTAACAAAAGAACCATGGATTGTCTTCGTTGGACACTTGGGAAGCCCTCAGCAGAAGTTCTTCAAAAGGTAAGGGATTTGTTTTTGCTGTGAAATGTGTTTTGTGTGAACCGCGATGGTTTATGAATTTATGCTAATGCAGAAATATTGGAGGTGCTACCCTCAAACAATCAAATGTTGTGCTTTCGCCGTAAAGCCTTTTTGAAATCTGACAACGCTGTGATATTGCCAAGAAGCAGAGCTTTTGATGACTATGCAACACTTGTATATTGATGAATGTTTAATAATTCAACTTTTGGATTTTGAATTTGGCGCCTTGCATTTCACCGGGTAGTGTCGGGAGTAGTTAAGAGGGCAGCTTTCCAATCTTTGGGGATCTCAGACGATACAAAGAGATGTTGAACAGGCTAGTAATAGGGTTTGCAACAATTGCGGCAGATAATTTTAGAAAGAAAGGGTCCAGATTGTCTAGCCCAGCTGATTGTAGGGGTCCAGATTTCGCAACTCTTTCAGAACATAAGCTATCTGGATTTGGGTGAAGGAGAAATGGGTGAGGATTGGGCAAGTTGCTGTGGGGGGTGCAGGGCTGTTGACCGTGGTAAAATAATGCTTATTGAAATTCTCAATTATCGAGGATTTATCGGTGGTGACAGTGTTTCCTAGCCTCAGTGCAGTGGGCAGCAGGGAGGAGGTGCTCTTATTCTCCATGGACTTTACAGTGTCCCAGAACTTTTGGGAGTTTGTGCTACAGGATGCAAATTTCTGTTTGAAAAAGCTAGCCTTTGCTTTCCTAACTGCCTGTGTATATTGGTTCCTAACTTCCCTGAAAAGTTGCAAATCGTGGGGGCTATTCGATGCTAATGCATTACGCCACAGGATGTTTTTGTGCTGGTCAAGAGCAGTCAGGTCTGGAGTGAACCAAGGGCTATATCTGTTCCTGGTTCTACATGTTTTGAGTGGGGCATTCTTATTTAAGATGGTGAGGAAAGCACTTTTGAAGAATAACCAGGCATCCTCTACTTACGGAATGAGGTCAATATCCTTCCAGGATACCCGGGCCAGCTCGATTAGAAAGGCCTCCTCGCTGAAGTGTTTTAGGGAGCGTTTGACAGTGATGAGGGGTGGTCGTTTGACCGCAGACCCATTACGGATGCAGGCAATGAGGCAGTGATCGCTGAGATCCTGGTTGAAAACAACAAAGGTGTATTTAGAGGGCAGGTTGGTCAGGTTGGTCAGTACCTGGTAGCTTTATTGATAATTTGTGTGAGTTTGAAGGCATCTAGCTTAGATTGTAGGACGGCCGGGGTGTTAAGCATATCCCAGTTTAGGTCACCTAACAGTACGAGCTCTGAAGATAGATGGGGGGGCAATCAATTCACATATGGTGTCCAGGGCACAGCTTGGGGCAGAAGGTGGTCTATAGCAAGCAGCAACGTTGAGAGACTTGTTTCTGGAAAGGTGGATATTTAGAAGTAGAAGCTGGATAGTATGACAGAGTTCTGCAGGCTGTCTCTGCAGTAGATTGCAACTCCGCCCCCTTTGGCAGTTCTATCTTGTTGGAAAATGTTATAGTTAGGGATGTAAATTTCAGGATGGTTGGCAGGGCTCCGTGTAGGCAGTAAAAGGGTCCAGGCCAAATAGGTATTATAGCCCAAGAAATTGGCTGATGGTCCTCTTCAGCTAACAGATATGCTCTAGACAGCTAGCGGGCCGTAGCCAGCAGGCTAGCGGATGGGACTTCAGGGGACATCGCGACGGAGAAGCCTGTTGAAACCCTTCGGGTGGATTACGTTGGTAGACCAGTTGTGGTGGAATCGGCGGGGAAAAATATGTATTGTAGCCCAAGGAGTGGCTGATGGACCTATTCAGCTAGCCGGGAGATGGTCCTAGCACGAGGCTAATTCCAGGCTCACTGGTGCTTGCTTCGGGACAGAGACGTTAGCCACTCAGATAGCAGCTAGCTAGCTGCGATGATCCAGGCGAAAAGGTTCAGAGCTTGCGGTAGAAAACCGGAGATGTGGAGAAAGAGCAGTCCGGTATGCTATGCGATGAAACGCGCTGTGCAGACTGGCAGGAGTTGACCAGGCTAAGGTTAGCTGATGACCACTAGCAGTGGCTAGTTAGCTGGCTAGCTTCTGTTGGGGGTTCCAGTTTTAAAGTATGGAAAATGGCAGAAAATACCACTTTGGGTGAGGCGGGTTGCAGGTGAGTATGTTAACTGAGGTTAATAATATACCAAAATATATACGAAGGAAAAATATATATATATATATATACACGAAGACAAAGATGTCTGAACTGCTACGCCATCTTAGAAGCCATTAGAAAAACCTTTTGCAATTATGTTAGCACAGCTGAAAACTGTTGTGCTAATTAAAGAAGCAATACAACTTTAAAGTGCATTTAAAGTTTGATTTAGTCCTATTCTTTAATTTAGATTTTTGGTTGAGATGGAGACGTGAATCCAACATATCGATTATTAATTCAGTATCACTTTTGAAATACAATAAATAGCCTAAAAACTTGTTGACAAGTTAACACATGATATGTTGGATTCATGTCTCCAACTCAACCAAAAATAAAAGTTAAAGAACAAACCAAAGTTTATTTGTCACGTGCGCCGAATACAACAGGTGTAGACCTTACAGTGAAATGCTAACTTACAGGCTCTAACCAACAGTGCAAAAAAAGGTATTTGGTGAACAATCGGTAAGTAAAGAAATAAAAACAACAGTAAAAAGACAGTGAAAATATCAGTAGCGAGGCTAGATAAGGTAGCGAGGCTATAACAGTTGCGAGGCTACATACAGGCACCAGTTAGTCGGGCTGATTGAGGTAGTATGTACATGTAGATATGGTGACTGCATATACAATGAACAGAGAGTAGCAGTAGTGTAAAGAGGGGTTGGCGGGTGGTGGGTGGTGGGACACAATGCAGATAGCCCGGTTAGCCAATGCGCGCGGGCACTGGTTGGTCGGGCCAATTGAGGTAGTATGTACATGAATGTATAGTTAAAGTGACTATATATGATAAACAAAGAGTAGCAGCAGCGTAAAAGAGAGGTTGGGGGGGCACACAATGCAAATAGTCTGGGTAGCCATTTGATTACATGTTCAGGAGTCTTATGGCTTGGGGGTAAAAACTGTTGAAAAGCCTTTTTGTCCTAGACTTGGCACTCTGGTTCCGCTTGCCATGCGGTAGTAGAGAGAACAGTCTATGACTGGGGTGGCTGGAGTCTTTGACAATTTTTAGGGCCTGGTGTAGAGGTCCTGGATGGCAGGCAGCTTAGCCCCAGTGATGTATTGGGCCGTACGCACTACTCTCTGTAGTGCCTTGCGGTCGGAGGCCGAGCAATTGCCATACCAGGCAGTGATGCAACCAGTCAGGATGCTCTCGATGTTGCAGCTGTAGAACCTTTTGAGGATCTGAGGACCCATGCCAAATCTTTTTAGTTTTCTGAGGGGGAATAGGCTTTGTCGTGCCCTCTTCACAACTGTCTTGGTGTGTTTGGACCATTCTAGTTTGTTGGTGATGTGGACACCAAGGAACTTGAAGCTCTCAACCTGCTCCACTACAGCCTCGTCGATGAGAATGGGGGCGTGCTCGGTCCTCTTTTTCCTGTAGTCCACAATGATCTCCTTAGTCTTGGTTACGTTGAGGGATAGGATGTTATTTTGGCACCACCCGGCCAGGTCTCTGACCTCCTCCCTCGTCTCGTTGTTGTCGGTGATCAGGCCTACCACTGTTGTGTCATCAGCAAATTTAGTAACCTGAACCAGATTACAGGCATTGTTTACAGTAAGAAGCTTCCTCTTGAGCGGACAGCTTGATGAAAATCAATCAATATTCAGGTCCCCAAGAAAGTAGACCTCTCTGTTTACATCACGCACACTATCAAGCATTTCACACATATTATTTAGATATTGGCTGTTCGCACTTGGTGGCCTATAGCAACACCCCAAAAGAAAATGCTTTAGATGTGCCAAGTGAACCTGCAACCACAGCACTTCAATAACACTTGACATAAGATCTACTCTAAGCATTACAGGGATATGGCTCTGAATATATACAGCAACACCTCCCCCATAAGCATTTCTGTCTCTTCTCTTCTATGTTATATCCTTATATTGCTACTGCTGTATCATCAAATGAGTTATCTAAGTGAGTCTCCGAAAAGGGTAATATATGAATGTTATCTGATGTTAGCAAGTTATTGATTTCATGAACCTTATTTCTAAGGATACATATATTAATATGGACTATTTTTAGCCCATTCCTGGGTCGCTTATCAGAGATAGACATAATACTGAAAAGAGCAAACAAAGCAAAAGAAAAAAATATTAATTCAGTAGTCCATTAATCAATCGGCCATAGGCTTGGCTCTCTCATCCCCTCCAGGATCCTGGGAGGGAGGGTGGACAATGAGCCTGTCATAGTGGATGTAAGCAATGTCCCCAAGTGCTCTGCCAGCTTTCATGGCAAGGATAAGTTCTTTCCTCTTCTGGCACACAGCTTCAGCATAGTCCTTCAGCATAGTCTTCCTGGACCATGCCTCAGGACTACCTGGCCTGATGACTCCTTGCTGTCCGCCGTCCACGTGATCATGCTGCTGCTCCAGTTTCAACTGTTCTTCCTACGGCTATGGAACCCTGACCTGTTCACCGGACGTGCTACCTTGTCCAGGACTTGCTGTTTCGACTCTCTCTATACCACACCTGCAGTCTCTAACTCTGAATGCTCAGTTATGAAAAGCCAACTGACCTTTTCTCCTGAGGTGCTGACCTGTTGCACCCTCTACAACCACTGTGATTATTATTATTTGACCCTTTTGGTCATCTATGAACGTTTGGCATTATTCGAAACATGGTCAGAGAGAGAGAGAAATCAAAACCTGAAAGGCCATGCCCCAAAAGTCCATGGGGTGGAAAGAGAAAGCATGAAAGAGAGAGAGAGTAAGTATCACAGCAGTGCAGAAACAAAAAATAATGAACAATGAATCAAAGTTCCTTTCAGTGGCGATTTTAGCATGTAAATGTTGGTGGGGCAAAGAAAATATATAAATGGGGGATGCATGACAGCAAAGCCACTACACACACTAAACAATACATTAATTACACTATAACGGTGACAAACGATGCCCACAAACTGTTAGGGCCTACATAAAGCTGTCCCAACAGCAGTCGCAACACCTTACCACTGCTACACCTGGCTATCAGCGGAGCCTTGTCTGGCAGCAAAACAGTTTATTCAGCCTCATTTACTGGCTTTTAAAAAAACAGCTGATATGGCTGACTTGCTTAAACAATTTTGGTTTCTACTGACAATTGAGATTTACAAACTATGGCATAAGGGGACGACGAGCGGATATGAGGCATTTAAGATTAAGACATTAATAAGCGAGCTAGGACGGACGTAGTCAATTTAACTATTTGTTCAGCTCTTTTGAAATGTACAGTGACAGAATTCAGAACATGGGCCCTTCTTACAGTGTTCTCCCTGTACACCAAGTCAGAACTGCAGGATAAGTCAAGGGGGCATATAAGCAAACAATGAAAGCTCTTACAATATTCGATGAATACATTTCTCTAAAACAGGCTATAGGCTACATGTGCACTACCAAGTCAGAACAGTAGGCAAAATTATGAGGGGAAAATTGACCAAAGTATTAGGGTGAGGCACATAGGTTACTAACAGCTTACTACACAACATACACTTAGTATTACTTTCTTAGCTACAGTATACATATCTCACAGGCATATTACATAATTTATGCAGCAGCGTACAAGACACTTTCAGATTCACGTTGTTGTGCTGTGCTCACTTGAACAAGAAGGTGGCGCGGCGGTCCTTCGTGGGCAAATTTTGTCATCAAAGTCTGGCATTCTCTGGATTTATGGTGCTTTCAAGACAACTGGGAACTCTGAAAAAAAACTAGTTGAATCATGATGACGTCAGTGATCTTTAGGTCAGAGCTCTAGAAAGAGGCCTGAATTCCCAACTTGCAATTCCGAGTTGGATGACTGTTCAAAACTTATTTTCCCAGTCAGAGCAATTTTTTTCCTGAGTTCCCAGTTGTCTTGAACTCACTGAAGTTTGAGACTGCCCAGTTTCCAGTTCCAGAGTTTCCAGTTGTTTTGAGCATGGCAGAAGTCATGCTGGATTGACAGCATGGCCAATGTAGAATGTTTAACCTTTTAACCCTCCCGCTGTGTTCTGGTCGAATTGGACCGATTTAAGTTTTCACTCTGAAAAATGTAGTTTGTTTAATCTGATTGTCATAAGGTTCCATGCCTTTGTCCACACAGGGCATCTGAACACACAAAATACATTTTGATGATTTTCATTACATTTTGGGTGTTTATTTAACTTGTGTACACCTGTGGTGTTCACGGTCAAAAATGACCAGTCATAAGAAATGAATGGGTAAGACTACAATTAGTGTATAACATTTAGTTCAGGCACATGCCCATTCACCAGAAGGACACACTTCCTCTCCCAGACCCCCACATGCATGTGTGTTTGAGCACACACACAAACACACACACACCTCACTCCCCTTCTTAGCTGCCATGGCAACCGTCACAGAAACCTTTCCCCAATATAATCTTTCCCCCACGGGAACCACACCTGTTGGCATTCTCACAAACAATCACAACACTGTTCCAATAATATATAGAAAATGTTCTTGCAGCTCTGGTATATATAAAGCTTTTTTGAGTCCTTGCTCACAATTCATTCTGTGGCAGCACAATGACCAAACGATATACTGTATGTGACGCTCTTGATCATATCTTTGATCATGACACTGGTGAGGAGGAGAGAGTCCTTGTAAAACTTTTACACAAAGTAGTCTGTGATAAATAGTACAATATGCTTCATCTGAGTATTTGTTATAGTCAAAATAATCCATACATTGTTTTTTTTACTCAAAAACGAGTTGTATGAGCTCAGGTCAATGAGGCCTACAGGCCATAAATACCAAATAGAAGTATAAAACTTGTAATGTAAACAAGGACTTAAGTTGATAAAAATATCTAACACAACATTAGGTGATAATATATGTATTATTATGGATTTATAACCAGCTATAATGGGGGGGTGGTCATTTTGGACAGGGGAACACTGAATTAATTAACATGAAACAAACACAACTGTCAGAAGTCTCAATGTAGCAGGTAGGCTACAGGTTTCTGCTCCTGGAGTCTCCTCATGTAACCATGGTTTTGGTGTTTTCATGGCTCCAGAGGAAAAATCCCCTTATCTACTGGGCTACGGGGTCCATCATGGGTTGGAGCCCGTTTTGCCATGCTCATTGTCTGAAGTTGGCGCATCCTGCCCTAGTACAGTGGGGCAAAAAAGTATTTAGTCAGCCATCAATTGTGCAAGTTCTCTCACTTAAAAAGATGAGAGAGGCCTGTAATTTTCATCATAGGTACACTTCAACTATGACAGAC